>JAQIXT010002336.1:0-11229 GCA_034700445.1 Stenotaenia linearis | reverse complement strand
AACAACAACAAATGCCGCGACAGCCGCAACAACAGCAAAAACAACGGGTGGAAGAAGCGCCGGGTGCCAGACCGAAAGAGAAAACCCCGACGCCGGAGAAACCGACGTCGCCTTTGAGCACCATGCCGTCTCTAGCGTCTCAGTTGCCGCCGGAGTCGGGAATGAAACCCCCGATTCGTAGCAGTTTTGGCACGCGCGGAAGTAGAATAAGGTTGCGAGTTAACCATTTCGCAGTGAATATCAATCCGAAGGCGAAAATACATCACTATGATGTCGAGATTCGGCCGGAAATGAAAGCAAATAAAGGATTAAAGAGGTATAAAATGAGATCGAGTTATAATTTACCAAGTTAACTTGGTATAATTATTAATTGGCTTTGCGTTGCAGACAAATTGTTGAAACTGTCGTCAAATCGTTTGGAACTGTGTTCAGGAACATCAGATGCGTTTTTGATGGCGAGAAAAACGCGTACACGAATAATGAAATTCCTATCGGTCGAAGTGAGGTAAAAAAATTGTCTTTTGTGAGATTTAACGCTTAGAATTCTCATTGTATCGTAAAATATTGCAGAAAACGTTCGAAGTAAATCTGGCAAAACAGGACGAGAGGCCGAGAATGTTTACGGTGACCATGAAGAAAGTCAAAGAAATTTTAATGCAGGATTTGCAAGATTTTTTGAATGGAATTCAAAGAGAAATTCCACAACACGCAATCCAAGCGCTCGATATCGTGTTTCGACATTTGCCGACTTTGAAGTATAAAAAATTACAAAAAAGTGTAAAATTCATAAAAAATTTAACAAAATGAAATTTTTTTTCAGTTACGTTTCGATCGGTCGTTCAATATTTCCCGATCAAACGCACGGTTACGACCTCGGAGGTGGCGTCGAGATGTGGCGAGGGTATTACCAGAGTTTAAGACCGGGATTGTGGAAACAGTTGCAGTTGAATTTAGATGGTTTGTGATTTGGTCGATTGGCGAATAGCAAATTGTTAATTTTTTATTATTTTAAATTTAGTATCAAATAGGACTTTCTACAAAAGTCAGGACGTGTTGGATTTTGCCGCCGAGTTTTATGAAGTCGGGCAACCTAATCGATTGATGGAAGTTCGCAATTGGGATGATTTTGGCAAAGAAATGAAAGGTTAATGAAATTTTAACAAGTTTTTTAAGTTAAATTAAATTTTTGATTTTTCTTAAGGTGTTCAAGTGCAAGTAACGCATACGCTAAATCCAAGGAAGTATAAAATTATAGGCTTGGCAAAACCTGCAGAAATATTAACGTACGTCAATCTTATATTTTTATTTGACGAAAACTGAAATTTTGACTTTATTAGGTTTCCATTGGAACAAAATGGAAAGACCGTACAGTGCACGGTTGCCAAGTTTTTTGCAGACACACACAAACGTCGTTTACAGTAAGATTCAATTTAGCGTTAAACACTTGGAATGATTTAACCCTTTAATAAAATAGGTTTCCCAGACTTCCGTGCTTACAAGCACAACCGGCGGATAAACACAGATATCTCCCGATGGAGGTACGAAATCGAGTTTATCATTTTAAAATTAATTTACGTATTAAATTTAATTAATTAGGTGTGCAGAATTCCTGCTGGGCAGCAAACGGGGAAAATATCAGCGACTCAAACTGATCAAATGATTAGGGTAAATTTATTTATTATTTATTTCATTTAAAAAAATGAAATAAAATGAAAGTTTGTTAATTTTAGCGTACGGCTGTTCCCGCGCCTCAACGACAACAAGACATTCACAATTTAGTGCGTATTTATTAATATTTTTTAATATAATGAAATGATATTTACATTTGTAAAATATTTTTAGGTGAGACAAGCAAGATTAAATCAAGATGAAAACGTTCGAGGATTTGGTATTTCCGTGAGCGATCAAATGATGTCTATTGACGGCCGCATTCTTCCTCCACCAACACTTACACTCGGATCCGATAAAGTAAGGAGAAAAATGGTAGCCGACAAGTTTTAAATTTGATTTATATTTCAAAGGCGGTTAACCCTCGTCAAGGAGTCTGGGATATGCGACAACAAATTTTTTATCAAGGAGTTCGAATTGATAGTTGGGGTGTGATAAACGTAACTAGACTTCGCGACGACGACGTAAGGTTGGTAAACTTGGAATTTTGTACAAAAAAACGTGTTTTTAATTGAATTTGTTTTAGGAATTTCTGCAATGAATTGTGCAAGACCGCTAGAAATACGGGCATTGGGACGCAACGAGAATCGTTTATATTGGCGTTTAATCCACGAGACGAGAGATATTTAACGGACACTTTCCGTGATTTGAAACAAAAAAATCCAAAATTGCAATTAATCGTTGTTATATTGCCAGGAAAAACGCCGCTATATGGTTAGCAATTATTTTGCTTAATTTGTTTACTTTTCTGAAGTTATTTAAATAATATTTATCATTTTACAGCTGAAATAAAAAGAATAGGAGACACCGAGTTGGGAGTTATAACTCAATGCGTGCAGTTTAAAAACGTTACCAAATGCAATCCGGCTACTTTGACCAATATCTTAATGAAGATAAATGCTAAGTTAGGAGGAATTAACAGTATTTTACGAGGACCCTCTAGATCGGACGTGTTCAAAACGCCGGTGATAATTTTGGGTGCGGATGTAACGCATCCTTCAGCTGGAGATACGAAGAAACCATCGATTGCTGCTGTAATTTAATTAATTAATTTATTTTGTGATTTTACTAAATTTTATGTAAATTTTTCGCAGATTGTTGGTAGTATGGATAAAGATGCACAAATCTATGCAGCGAAGGTTTGTGTGCAAGAACATCGCAAAGAGGTTATTGTTGATTTAAAAACGCAAGTGATGGAATTACTGAGGCTATTTCGAGGAAAGTTGAACTGTGAGCCAAAACGGATTGTGTTTTATCGTGATGGGGTGGGCGAAGGACAGTTCCACGAAGTAATTGAAAAATTTATTAAATTTTTTAAATTCATTAATGATTTAAAAATTTTTAGGTTTTGCATCACGAGTTGGTCGCAATCAGAGCTGCGTGCGGTGCTCTTCATCCTAATTTTAAACCGGCCATTACGTTTTTGGTGGTGCAGAAACGGCATCACACTCGTCTGTTTTGCGAGGACATGCAGCAATCGATAGGCAGAAGTCAAAATGTGCCGCCCGGAACGACGGTTGATACAGTCATCACGCATCCTATCGAAAATGATTTCTTCCTGTGCAGTCATCAAGGAATTCAAGTAAAAAAAAATTAAAAAATTAACTGCAAAAATATTTAATTAAATTTATTTTTAACCATTAGGGTACCAGCCGTCCAACACATTATCATATTTTATGGGATGATAACAATTTCACAGCTGATCAGTTACAGCAATTAACGTACGAGCTGTGTCATACGTACGTTCGATGCACCCGGTCCGTTTCAATTCCCGCGCCTGCTTATTACGCGCATTTGGTAGCTTTTAGAGCTCGTTACCATTTGGAGCAGCTGCAGAGAAGGTAAATTGGATTTATTTATGCTTGAATGATATTAAAATTTCTTTTTGGTTTACAGAATGGACAGAGGAGAGGACGAGGCGCGATTATTTGAACTTATGCAAAAGGCTGTTAACATTCATATTAATACGGGCTCAATGTATTTTGTGTAATAATGAAAGTTTTAAGTCAATAAATATTTTATAATTGGAAATATGCAACTTGTCGTTTATTTTCTGATTGTTTATTTTGACTTTTTCCGATCGCGTATCACATTTTATAATTAGCCGAGTGACGTCATCGTGTTTTTTCTAGTTCAAAGTCAACTCGCACACATTCTTCATCATCAGCTGTTTTGATTTAGCGATTGCTGGATTAAGCAATGACTACTTTTATTCCTGTACTGTCTAAATTGTCTCCGAGGATCATAAGAATTTTAGGATGCAATCCAGGTCCGATGACACTTCAAGGAACAAACACTTACCTCATCGGAACTGGAGCTAAGTATGCAATTTGCGTCGAAAGATTAAATCAAATGATAATTAATCTGAAATTACAGACGCGTTTTACTCGACACGGGAAGTCCGAGCGTACCCGAATACATACAAAATTTACAAAACGTATTAAAAGACAACAGTGTATCACTACAAAGTATTTTAGTTACCCATTGGCACGGAGACCACGTGGGAGGAGTTGACGATATCTTGCAGACCATCAAACCAGGTGCGATTCATTGTGATTATTCATTTATAAATAATTAAAATGAAATAAACAGATCCAGAATGCCAAGTCATAAAAATACGCCGCGAAGAAGTCGCCGACGTACCTTTATTAGACGGTAAATTTAATTACACATTCGTCCAGGATGGTACAAAAATACAAACAGAAGGTGCTACATTGCAGTTGAGTAAACGTAAAAGAAAATATTTACACTAGATACAAAATTCACAAATTCTAGACTATTTCACACGCCCGGTCACACGACCGACCATTTTGTTGTCGTTTTAAAAGAAGAAAATGCTTTATTTAGCGGCGATTGCATTCTGGGTGAAGGTTCGACGGTGAGTTTTTTTCCTCTCATTTCGTATAAAATGAAACAAATTCGATTTTCAAGGTGTTCGAAGATCTCTACACGTACATGAACTCCCTCAAGTTATTAATAGACCTAAAACCGAGTATTATTTACCCGGGTCACGGACCCGTGATCGAAGATCCAATAGAAAGAATAGAGCAATACATCTCGCACCGCAATCAGAGAGAACAACAAATACTACAAGTACTCAAAGACAAGGCCGATAAACCGATGACAGCCATGGATTTGGTTAAAGTCATTTATAAAGTACGGATTTTATTTTTTTTAAATTAAATTAAATTTAAAAAAATTATTTTGACGATTTACAGGAAACTCCCGTTCATCTGCACATGGCCGCAGCTGGTAACGTGCATCACCATTTGACAAAGTTACTAAAAGAATCTAAAGTCGGTAAGTACAAGAAAACTGTTGCCAGAAAAAAATTTAATTTGAATTTTTGTTTAGAAAAATTACACCGCGATCTGTGGCGTCTGAGCTCACAAAGCAGTTTGTGATTAAATTCTAGTGAAAACCTTTATTCAAAACTAATGTACACGTCTTTGGTTATGTGGTTGGCAAGAGAATGTCGATAACGTTCTCGTAAATCACGAAAGTGATAGCGGTGGCAGGTGTTACTCGAAGTAGATTCGGAACGATTCCTTTATAAAAACCACGCCACCCTTCAAACCTAAAACAATAAAATTCACTCGTGAGTTTAGAAAAAAAAAAATTTCTTCTTTTCTCTCATTCATTTTAATGGTAAAAATAAAATGATTTAAAAAAAAAATCTTCATCTGCCATTATCGAAGGGGAAACGGTCTTCTTTCGGCTGTCTTTGTTGCATCGAGATGAGTAGAGCGGAAACTTTCTCGTAAGTCAGCAGCACGATGCAAATTGACGGCATCACGTGACACAGATACGGCGTTACACCTTTGTAAAAGCCGCGCACACCCTCAAACCTGACAGGAAGCATACAGGGAGTGGGGTAAACCCGTGGAAACCAATCCCGACACACGTGCAACAATTTCACTCATATATTTACCTCCACGTCTTCGATAAAACGTCCATTATGCCATTGTAAGTATGGTGCTGGTCCTGTAACCGTGCCCTTATCACTTGGTACGGGTACGTGACTGAAGCTGCGAATAATTTCGACGTCGCTGCACACGCTAAATATTCTGTCGTTGTCTGAAAAAATAAATTTTATTTTTAAAAAAAATTTTTTTAATTTCTTTTGTTTTAAATTTACCAATTTACTAGTAACAGGAACATGTCTGTACACATTATACCGTCTTTTCAATTCCTCGTACGCCATAAACTGCAATGCACCGTGGGATACGCCCAACATTCCTGGAAGAAATCCCTGCAATGAAATTGTAAGAAATGGACAACAAAAAAATTTTTTTTGTACTAATACTTTGTACAATCCCAAAACTCCTTCGTGCCTGTAAACTTTGGCGAGTGCGTCGAGCATACCGGCGTACCGTTTGTGCTCTGGGAGAGGCGCCATGCTGTGATACTGAAGACACAACCGAGTTTTCACCACCCACAGTGGATTCGTCATGCTCAGAGTCATCACACCTAAATTAAAATCGATAAATAAATTAGTGTTAATATTAATTTATTTCATTTTTGACGAAAAACAAACTTTACCCGCTTCGGCAGCTGCCAACATGTGTTTTCCAGCGCTCAACGAACCCTTTTCGCCACCTTCCATCCAAGCTTTGATCGCATTGTAACTGAAATAACGTAATTTTAGTTTTAAATTTAGATTACGATGTAATTTAACCTTACAAGAGGAAATATAAACCCCACGAGAGTCCGGCGCCCCACACATTCGGCGTGACGCCTCTGTACAGTCCGGGAATTCCTTCCTGTTTGATGATTGTGGAAAATGCATTGATGATGCCCTTGTATTGTGGAATATTGGCAATTTGTCCGTCGTTGACTGCAAAACGTATTTTGATGAGATCGAGGGGATGCAAGATCATGGTGGCGGCAACGCCGCCACTCACACCCGCCACCAAATGCTCATAATGCACATGTCCCAATATAGAAGAGATGGAAGAAGTATCGCTCATGCCTCATCGAGTTGCTTAAAACCGATGATGGACTTGGCCCCTTAAAAACTGATGCAATTACAAAAGCACATTTCATACAAACACACATTCGACGATACACGTGACTCCGTCTACTCTTCTCAACGCCTCAAAACGGCTAGACGGAAATGAGACAGAGTGACGTCATCGAAACGGACCAATGAGAAAGCTCGTTTCTTTCGACTTTGCTGGGCTGCCTAGAATGGCGTGTGCCGTATGTGTGCTCCGCAAAGTCATAAGGATTTGAATTAAATATACATCAATTCAGGCGATATTGTGATTTTAAACCATCATGAATTCAATACATTTCGTTGTTCATCCGTTACCCGGGTCCGAGGACCAACTCAGTGATCGGTAAATTGTGTGACAATTCGTCATATTTTCGTATTGTGTTCTTGGTCGCCAGATCAGCCATTTCGTATTTCGTTCAACCGACGAATTTGATTAATTTTTCAATTTTTTTTCATCTTTTTTCTGACAGACTGAGAGAAGTGGCGGACAAAATCAATCGTTACGGCTACACAACTCCGTCGGCATTAACCATGTTTAAAAATGCGTCATTAAAACAGTGCGTGGTAGGCCCGAATCACATTGCATTTCTACTGGAGGTGAGTTACGAAATAGTTATATACCGCACAAAGGAATTAATTTTCGTGACCGATATTCTAGGATGGCCGCGTGTGTCGATTGGGATTTTCCATCATTTCCGATCGCCTCGATTTGAACAAGTCGGAACCTGCTAAAGCGTAATTAATTCGAAATTAGCTGACTTCGGTGGTTCAAATTTGTTTTTTTCTCTTTCAGCAATGTGATGGGATGCAGGAGTAGCGTGAAAGGAACTAATTCTCAAGCAAACACTCGTCAGCCCACTCGAACCAGAGGAAGGATAATGAGAACTAGTAGCAGAGGAAGAGGATCGGGAGTTATCATGGGTTCGCGACCCGTTGTTCCCGCACCGTACGTGCCGGAAGAGCTAGTCTCGCAAGCCCAGGTGGTATTACAAGGAAAATCGAGGAATTTAATAATCAGAGAACTGCAACGAACGGTAATTGGTATGAAAATAAAGTGAAAAGCGTTTAATAATTTTTTTTTAATTTTTAAGAATTTGGACGTTAATTTAGCCGTGAATAATCTCTTGAGTCGCGACGACGAAGAAGGGGAGGACGTTGATGAGAGTCAAGATTCTTACGTGCCTGGAGGTTTTTATTTTATTCGATTTAAAAAGAAAAAGTTTTGAAATTTTTTTTTTCTAATTAAAGCAGACGACTTAATTTCGTTGTTGGATGCCGGTATTCACGCGGATCATCCGAGCGTCATCATCGACGCCGACGCCATGTTTTCGGAGGACATGTTTGGTTACTCGAGTCTCCGCAGTCGGTCGGGCAGTAGAGGGAGGTCGTCAGGAGACAGGGATCGCGATGCCGATAGAGACCGTGATAGGGACCCGGTTTTTCGTTTTCGCGAACGTCAGTACTCGGGGTCTCGACGTTGGCTGGAAACCGCTTTGCGCGAAAGTACGGTCGCAACGCCGTCGTCGAGCACGGGAGAAAGAGAATGCGCCGACAACAGTAATAGAAAGAAGGACGTTCCGCCCCAGACTCCGATATTGCTAGGGGACGATGTGGAGTTCTGGCCGGACAAAGGCCAGTGCGTTAAATTCGTATCGATGGCATCGCTGCACTCGGAATTGATCGCCGTCAGCAGCAATGGGCAGCTTCATCAATGGAAGTGGGCGGAAAATGATGCGTATCGCCATTCGGAGGTTAATTTTTTTTTTTTGCAAATTTTTTTTTGAGTTTTGTTTAATTTTTTTAAAAATGTTTTTGCAGACGTATCATCCGAAGACGATTTTTTTGGGATTGCTGTCTGAAAAGGTTACGATGCTTTCTGCCAGTACGATCAGAGCAACGGTGGTCACTGAGTCAGGCAAAATTGCAACTTGGATCGACGAGACGCTCGCTCAAGTGTCGTCGAAACTCGAACATCCGGCTCAATCGTATCCTGAGTTTCAAGCTGATAAAATTGCGTCGTTGCACGTGTGTTCTCTTTATTCTTGCGTTCGCTTGGAATCGGGATCCTTGTACTGGTGGTGCGTTAAGAAAAAATTGAAAAATTGTTTCGATTCGGTTCCATGTGTCAATTTTATTTAATTTTATGAATTTGATTACTTAGGGGCATTTTGCCGTTCGCACAGAGAAAGAAATTGTGGGAAAAATCGCGAGCAAAGGCCAAAAAGCAGAGACCCAACACGTCTTCGTGCGACATCGTAACGGGATCTCAAGTGTGCATGCGGAACAGCCCGATGTATCATCCCGGTGCTGTAGGATTCACGACCGCAGGAGGAATTCCGAAAGTCGGTCAACTGATGAGCGCCGCTTGGAATTTGAGCGACACTTGTCGATTCAAAATACTCACGCACACATCTCTTGTCGCGTAGGTTTTTTTAAAAAAAATTTAAAAAAAAAAATTAAATTTTTTTTATAATTAAATTTTTTTATCATCGAATTAGGGAAAAGAAAGCCGAATTGAAGGTCGAATCCAAAGCTGCGGAGCAGAAATCGGACAAAACCGACATGCCACCACCGCCATCTCCTGCCTCATCGACTTGCAGCGATACCGGTTCTATTACCAGTCCGGCATCCCACAGTAAAAAAAAAAAAAGTGCAAATTTTGGATTTTTATTGATTTAAAAAAAATTTTTTTTTAGAGCGTCACAAAAAGCAAACCATTCCATCAAAGGATGAAAACGAGAAAAAAGACGAAGAAGATTGGCCGCTGCATAGCGTGATATTTGTGGAAGATGTTCGAAACATTCCGTTGGGCAAAGTTCTTAAAGTCGACGGCGCGTTTGCAGCTGTGAGATTTGCTTCGAAAGAATGTACGTCGGTACAGTCGAACGATGACATAACGATGTTGTTACAAGACTGTCGATTGCTTAGGAAAGACGAATTACAAGTGAGTTATAAATGTTTATATTGGGAAATGATGAGTTGACTAATATTTTTTTTTAGGTTGTTAAATCTGGAAGTTTGCCAAGAGTTCCGGATTGTTTTCAAAAGATTCCGAAGAAAGTGTCGATCATGGATACGGGTCAATTGTTGGCGATCTCTGTAAATGGATCGGGTAATTTAATTTTGGTTTTTTTAATTGATTTTGTTTGGGGTTGACAGTTTTATTTGTTTCAGGAATTCACGCGATCGTTAAAAATAATTCGAAACTGAGTTACGTCGTTTATAATTTGAGTTGCGGAAAGGTGGAACAAGACAGTAATTTTCCCACCGATTTTAATTCGTTCGTTGGTCTGAAAGCGAATAATGTGGTTTTGACGACTTTTGGAGAGGTGAGATGGATGTTGAACTGTTTTGGTGTGAAATTGCTAACAAAAATTTTAATTTAACAGCAAAATGAGGCAATTACGCTTTTGCACGATGGAAATAGTACGTTGTATCCGTTGGGAAAGGATTGCGCCGATAGTATCCGTGATCCAATTTGGTTGGATTTGCCACCTGCAAAGTGCATCGGTCTCGGTGTTCACACATTGGCGAATCAGAATGCGAATCAAAAAAATAAAGTAGCAATCATCGTTTTGACATTAGAGGTATGAATTTGGATAATCAGAAAAAAATATTATTTTTACTTAAATTTTTTTTTCTTTTTTTCATTTCAGCACCAAACTTTGATGCCGAGAATTTTGAGATGTGATGTCGAGGGAATAAAATCGATTTTGGGGTCTTTGGAACAAGATCCTAGTAAGTTTCTTTTAAAATTAAATGTGTGCTGAAATTAAAGAAATTTTTTAACAGAATGTATCAACAATCAAGCAACGCTGCAACGAATTTTATTGGAAAGATGCGATGGAAATAGAAACATACTGCATGCTTGTGTTTCTATGTGTGTGCCGACATCGAATAAGGATACAGACGATAGTAAAAAATACTTTTTTATATTTTATTTTGAAAGTTTATCTGAAATTTTAATTTTTTTTTTTTTTTTAAATTAAAAGATGGAAATGTTAGTAACAATGTTGACAGTGTTGAAGCACTGACGAGTGTGATGACCTCGAATATGGCTGCGCGAAGGTAAATAAGAGTTTGGAAGTTTTGATTTTTGATTTGACAATTTTTTTCAAGTAGCGTCAGCTTGCGCGATATGATGCGTCGAGCTACAAACGCTGGTCGTTCTTCATCCGTTAGTGGCGCCGAAGGAAGAGAGTCCGACAGAGATTCGGACGTGGCTATACCTACTCTATCTTGGCCTCCTGAACCTGCGGACCAGCACTCGGGCGACGAGGATAGCATGATCGGTCCATCGAGTTGCAGTCTCGCTTCGGCCAAAGCCACAACTGGAGGACTTTCTGGTAGTTTTTTCGACGAAATTTAGTTTTGGTTTTAATTGCTTTTTTTTGATAGGATCTTTGTCATCTTTGAGCTCTTTTGCGTCTGGGCAGTCGGTTCCTCCTGCGAATTTAGATCCAACCGAACGAAGAGTTAATGCAATGAATAGTTTGAAATTGTTGTTGGACAGTCCGATTTTAGCGCCACATTTGAAGGATTTCCTTTCAGCGAAGTAAATT
>JAQIXT010002335.1:0-11235 GCA_034700445.1 Stenotaenia linearis | reverse complement strand
ATTTTCAGTCAATGTAATTCGATGAATAAGGCTTAGGATGTCTAAAACCAAATTAAATGTCTAAAGGTAAAATTTCCAAAATCACAATGTCTAAAAAAGAATGTCTAAGGATAAAATGTCCAAAATCAAAATGTCGAGACGAAAATGACTAAAACTAAAATAGCTAAAACTAAAAAGTTAAATATATCAAGATAATACTTTGACATCTTTGACTTCACCAATTGATAAGCACATAAATGCATAAAGACATAAAATGAGATTTCAGCAGGATAATTTTTCATTATTATTATTTCAAAATAGTTTGATAATTATAATTACCATTTTAAATGTTTGTTCAGATACAACCAAGAACTGCCATAACTGATTAAATAATGAGACAGCAATTGAATAATTATCATTCATGTGGTATCTGTTGTGACTTACCAGTTAAAAAATTTGGTATTCACAAGAATAGATAAGAGACATGTCTCTTATCTATTGGTATTCATTACTTCATCCGTCCTGGCCTGGGCGTAACTCTTTTAGTAGAGAGGCGCTATTATCTTAGAATGAGTACTTCCATTGGTGATTTTGATTTTGGATTATTGTTGCAGATACTAATAAGTAATTAATTTTATTTGTTGAATAATTTTGGTTATTCAAAAATTGTACTGTAAGCAATGAGTTACCGTAACCGTAAGACCTATCTACAGAGTCTGCGCCGTTTCTACGTTGAGCCTGCGTTTAGCGACCTCATTTTAAATTTCAAGGGCAGGGTTGACGTCACTATGACGCTCCTCTAAATTATATTGTAAATGTGAAATAATCATGGCGCGCACATACTTCTCTCATAGTTCAACTTACTGGTAAAAACTGTAAAAGATGCGATCAAGGAGACTGACAAGTGTCACACGTTTGACGAATATTTTGTGCACTGATCAAGGACGATATTGTTTAAAGTTTGATGATGATGTCCCACCAGGAAGAAAGCGTAGAAAGCGTAATGCCATACCTTCCACCTGAAATTTTAAGCTTGATTTTTTCCTATTGTGACATTAAAACTATTGGTAAATTGGCACAAGTATGCAGAAGATTTTACGAAATTATCACACAAGATTGTATGTGGATTCCATTAAGCAAGGGTCTTTTAGTTGCGAATCAAGAAACGGATGGAATAAAGAACAGGTGACAATTTTACATTCACATATTTTTATTTAAATTGAGAGATGGTGGGAATTTATTTTGAAATTTACTTGCAGGTCATGCCGACTTTTGATACCGTGGCAAAAACTTCGTCTTTCGTATAACTGGAAGAAAGCATTTTACCAAGAAATACATTTAATCAAACACCAAACAAGGTAATTTGTTTTAAAGTAATTACAGGAACAATTAACCAGTTGTTTTAATCAATTTCCGTTGTAGATACATGCCATGGCTTCAGATGAGTTGTGAAAAGCTGTGGTATTCGAAAGGGAGCGTCATTCAATGTCTTCATCGATATAAATCAGGATACGTGAAACAAAAACCGTTTTACACTTTGAAAGGCCACGTTGATGATGTATGTCGATTTGTTCATCGGCGGCGTATGATTATAAGCGGTGGCAGGTAAATTCTAGTTGGATTAATTTAAACGCAGTTTTTTGTAAAAATATAATTTTTATTTTCAGAGATGGATGTATTTTTGGTTGGAATTCAGAAAATGGTGAATTTCAATTCTTCAAAAGAAATTGTCACACGAATGATGTGAATAGCGTGGACGCTGGAGAAAATGTAGTTTTGTCGGGATCGAAAGACAAGACTGTACAGGTGAAAAATTATTTATATTGATTTTATGATAATCCTAATTACTAAACAATAATAATGTAATATTTATTGAGTTATTCCATGATCTAGGTAGTTGCTAGATAAAATAAAAATAATATTTTATGAATTTCAATTTTAGCTTTGGTCGATGCAGAATCAGACTTTAGTTCAACAATATTCATTGAACATGGACGACCGAGTTTGGGCTGTGGCACTCAGTCCTCATTTAAAGTAATTTTTTTTCTTTTAAATGAAAAACAAATTTAATTGTTTCTTTATTTTTTTTATTTTAGAACTTTTCTTGTTGGTACAGCTGGTTATTACAGCCATACACCACTTCAGTTATTTGATTTAGAAAGGTAGGCTACAATATTTCGTTCAAATCATTAGAAACTGAATATTTATCTTACTTATATGTTTTTTTAGTGGCACTTTGTTGAATATTTTGGGCAATGATTATCCCAAAGGTGCTGGAGTGTTGGATATTGTTTTTGAGACACCGCACACTGTTTTGACTGGTGGTTACGACACATACATTCGCATGTGGGATTTACGAATTGAAAAATGGTAAGCAGAAATTCGATTTTTGAAGCTCTGAATTTAATTTAATTTAATAATTTACAGCGTTCTTCGTTGGGAGGACCCACACGATTCAGTCATTTACTGTTTGGCAACAGATGATAAATTCACTATTTTGAGTGGAACAGCATTGCATGGCTTGGTTCGATTATGGGATAAGCGTTTAACTAAATCTGTTCAAGTAATTTCTTTTTATCGAAATTTTTTCAGTAATTCATAAAATCATTTTCTTTCTAGATGTACTATGTTGGACACAAAAATAGCCCTGTCTACTCAGTTACCTTTGACCCCTGCTACATGTATGTGGCTTTGGATTCCTCCGTAAACTTTTTGAATTTTGGCAATCCTTATTTTCCAAACAATATTTAGTTAAATCACTATTAACAGTACAGTAACATCAATTTTTATTTCACTAATACGTATACTTATGACGTTAAAAATATATTTAAAAAATGTAAAAATTTTAATAAAAATTTAATGCCTAATAAATTGAAAAAAAAGGGAATGAAATGTTTTCATCATTTGTGTAGAAATTAATAATTTAATTTAGATCCATTTCACAGAAATTAATTCTTCAGATCTCTCGTATTCTGTACGAAGCCTTGGTAATGATTGAGCTAATGTTGCAAGTGATTGTTCTGAATGCATATTGTGTAAAGATGGATAATACTGATAATAACAAACATAAGCAATTCCTAAGCCAAGAATGGAGCCACACAAAACATCTGTAAATTTTACACAATTATATAAATATACTACTTATTTATAATGAATGAATTATTATTACCTTGCCAATGATGATGATAATCTGCTGTTCTGCTCAGAGCTATCAACAAAGCAACGAAGAGTGGAAGAAATGCAAAGCACAGGCGCCATGACTGACCTCTTCCTTTAAGGTTGAAACAATGCAATTTTCCTGCAAGATAAAGGGTCGTGAAACCCATACTTGCGAAGGAAACTGTATGAAATATAAAATTAATGAAAAAGTTAGATTTTATTATTTATTTTAAAATCTATTTAACTCACAACTAGAATGACCACTCGGAAAACTTTTAAATCCGTCTGAAATGTTTACTGAACTGCCAGTACAATTCATCTCCAAATTGGCAAATCCGTCTGGAAAACATCTCCAGAAGAAATCGGGACGTGGTCTTAAAATAGAATATTTTTAATCAAAATTTTAAAGAAAAATTTTAACTTTTAATACTTACCTACCAACTATTAGTTTTACTGTATTTGTAAGTACGCCATTTAATCCTAATGTTAATGTTATTGCTGCAAAGAAATTTTTAAAAAAAATTTTCTAACAAGAATATTAACATCAATGCTTTACCTAAAGTAGCTTGTAAAAAGTCAGATCTGTCTCGTTTTATTATACAATGTAATGCAATAAAAAATAATGGAACTAAAACAACAATTGGCTGAAAGAAATATAAAATTATTGCATTTGATATAAACTTAATATTTTTACGTTAAAAAAAATTTAATACCCATAAAATTGCCACAGGTACATAACTGGGTGTTTTTGGATTTTTATACAACCACAATTCTTCACTGTGAATTTTCCTATGAAATGGTTCAAGCAGCTCAGTTTTCCTAATGGATAACAAAAAATAATAAAAATTTCCAATTTATTATTAGATTGTTAGTAACGATGTCATCTTACCAAAATATTAACAGCAAGACAGTTCTTATTGCAATTTCCAGCCATAAGTAATTACCTAATTTATCTACTGAATGATTAAAAACCATTCTTTATGAATACAGAATTTATAAACTAATTGAATTTATTCTAAAATGCAAACAACTTCAGCTTTTCTTTGAGAGCAACCACTGATCTCTGAACATCATGATGTGGACAAAGTGAAAACATTACCTAGATGGCGCTAGTTGATTTCTTCGTGGTAGCGATAGGTGAATCACGGAGCTGTGGTAAAGATGCAGCTTAGAGTTTATTAATTTTAGTTCTTTGCAATTGGGGGGTACACGTATTCGGATTATACACTATATAATACAATCAACATGGAGGTAGACGACGTTTCTGTTAAAACAATTCAGGAAGAAATTGTCAGGCATGATTTACAGATAAAAGAATTAATTCAGGTAATGACGCATTAATAATTTCAGATTTTAATAATGACATTTTCTGAAATTTACAGAATATTCGTGGATATGTGGGACCAGAGGAAGAGTTGGATGCTTTAAATTTTTCGGTTCGAACCCATATGGAAATTTTAAGAAAAAAAATCAATGTAGGTGACGTCTTATGATTCAATATGAGCTATGCTATGTTATTTTCTAACTTGAAAACAGGAATTGGAGATGTTGGCTAAAGAGCAGGACGTTGAAAGTGATAAATTAAACCTGTTGAAAGCAGTTGAAAATCATTCCCAACAGACTGCTAGGTATTGGCTTGACTAAATAGTTGTGTAAATACATTTCAAAGTTTGATGACCACTATCTTAAATGTCAGCATGCAAACATCTTTAAGAAAAGCAAATGTTGCTGCCAGAATGGCAATTGACAAACTTAACCGTGAAGCCTTATTGACACTGCCAACTACAGATGTTAGACGAAGGAAAAGAGACAAGGAGGAATTAGTAAAGACGTCTTCGGGAATTACCGATTCGTTGTTTGCACTTAGTCAAATGATGTCGAATCAGGTGCAGCAGAGCGAACACGTTTTATCTCATTTAGGTACTTGTAAATTGATTGCACTTTTAAATTAAATTTAACTCGCTTCTTTTGTTGTCTAATAACAGTTGGATCCTCAAAAACTTTAACTGAAAATCAGGAGGAATTTAAAACCATGGGAAGTGTTATTCAACAATCTCAAAAATTACTGACCAAATATAATCGAAGAGAATTAACCGATAAAATATTAATTTTTTTCGCGTTGGCATTTTTCTTTGCATGCGTGTTGTATATTGTAAAAAAACGTTTATTTTGATTTATACTTTAATAAGAAATAATAAAAAGTTACGGAATAATTAATTTCATTTTATTGATTAAAGTGCTATTACAACAAATAATAATTTGTGAAAATATCTAAATAATCTACCTGAGTAATGCAGTAATAAGTGTAGAACAAAATTTGAAATTTTAACAACTGTCACACAAACTATTTTGTAAATGATGTTTTATTACCCTGATCCTCTACGTAGGATTTAAATAACAGGTTTAAAAATGATAAAGATGACAATACACAAATGGAATGAACCGTGTAATTACGAATTATTTTTTTTTCGAAATTTCTGCAGTTATCTTAAATTTTTTTTTCTCTTCGCACGAGTGTATCATTTCTCATAAGAATTACAATTGTACACCTTAAAGGAGCATCCAATTGTGCAAAACTGGCAGTAACACGACCAATTACGGTGAAAAAATTACAGAATTTACCAATTATAAAACTAAACGTAACTGTATAAATACATTTTGAGGTAAAATTGATTACATACCTAAATACTTTATCTTTTTTTTAATTTTTTTTTACACCTTATCATTTTATGTTTACCTCTAAATGTCTAAAAATATAAAACGCTTTTTTGTCTCACTTCAAACTGAAAACTCAACTAAATTCTTGTTTCAACAGTGATGTGCTAATATTTTGTTTTGAATTCCTAATATTTTGTTGTAACTTAACACTAAACAGAATTATTTTCAAACTATTTTGCCCAACACTGTTTACAAATAATATAAATCTCACATCTAATACATAAATAAATCCTAAGATGATATTTACAGACAATAAATGTACGTATAGAACTCATAAAAAAATAAATTGTATCGTATATTTCAAGCTGTTGAAGCTCCTATCTACTGGCAGGTTTTCTTAGTTATTACATAATTACATTAACGCATATTTACATTCATAAGATTCATTAGTACATATTAAAATATCAGTAGCTTAATTTTATTTCCTCAGTCTTTAAAAGAAATGGTAATGAGCTTTTCTTTTCACTTTAAAAAATATATCTCTTCTTTCAGAACACAAGATCACAGCTCAGGCACAAGTTCCTTTCAGGTACACATTCAGATATGTAAAAGATTAGAAAACTAAGAAGACCAATTCTTGCACTGTACGACGCCTTAAAAAATAATTTTTGTTATTCACACCTACAATAATAAAATATTTGTTTATATATTTACACAATTACACTTTGAATTATCACAAATTGGTTCAAGATAAACTCTTGACTAACAGTAAATAATTTTTTTAAATAATTTTATACTTTTTAATACTTATAAAATCTGAGCAAAATTAAAAATATATTGTCATTGCTACGATTAAGTTTCCACAATGAAATAAAATATACATAGATACAATAGTGCGTTTTTACTTTAAACAAGCATTTATTATGCCAGCTTTGCTCCTTTTTTTCATATTCTCGTAAACCTTAATTTACATCAAAAAATAAAAAAATCTTTTCGATGCTCCTCAGCACAATAAACACTCAACAAATATCTTTAACAAATCATTCTATCCAATGCAGAAATTTACTTCTTTACTAGGTTAAAGATGAAGTACATTTCATTTATATTGAGCATATATTTATTATTTAGTATAAGCTTTTCTTAACGTAAAATTACGAATTGGGTAAATATTTTTTTTTTCAACTTTTATAAATTACTTCTATAGAATTATTAAATCTGACATCTGCTTTTACAATGTAAACAGTGATACTTTAAAAAAAATCTTATATACACACATTTATTTCTAAGAAATAATAAATTTCCTTTTCTTATCCTTACTTAACTTTACACTTCCTTCATATTTTTACATAATTTTCATATATCTCGTATTTTTAAAATAATTAATTTAATTTTAAACTATACCTTAGTAGTATAAAAAAAATTTTACATTTCATTTTTATTTACCTTTTCTTCCAACAGATACCCGTATTATCCAACTATTCACGATAACCTGAATCGATTCTTAATTTTACGACTTTTTTTTTGTCTGCAGAGACTTCCTCAAACTTTAGTTGTTCATTGATACATTTCCTCTTCCTTTCACATCTACATGGTGTCCAAGGCAGTGACAGGCTTTCCAGAAGAAATAGAATCAATGACTTCATTGACAAAGTCGGCCGTGTTGCCTGCGATTTTGTTTTCTGTGTATGCTTTAAATTAGTGAAATTTCATTCTTATTCAAAATCATTTATAAAAACCCATAAAATACTTACTTGCACTTGAGTTGGTGATTTTATCCAACTGCGTTACCATTTTTTCATCATCATCACTTTTTTCCTCGGGAGTAACAAGATATTGTTTAAATAATTGCCGAGCTTCTTTTAAGGCGGCCAAAAGTTTTTCTAAAAAAAAGAAAAAATTTGTACTGTAATCACCTTTTACCCTTAAAAATACATGTAATCCTACTGTGCTCTTGCTCCAATCCATATAATTTTAATTTGTTGGCTTCGTGCTGAGCTTTCTTTTTCAGTCGACAAGCCCTATTTATAGAAATAGGAATTTATTTAGTTTAATGCCACCATTTTATTTTCATCGTTGTCACCTTGACGCCAGTTTATTTTTCTCTTTCCGACTTTTTGGCCGCGCGTTAAAAGGGAGTTCACTAACAGGAGTCAAGTCATTGATCACTTTGTTTAATTTTTTTAATTCAATTCCGATTTGGTAAAGTTTTCGAGGGTTTGGTGTTAAATCATTTCCATCTCCCCTTCTTGCCTTCCCACTGGAAAATTTCGATCTATATTGGATATTTTAATTTTATTTACCATAAAAATAGATACTTGCCTATGCTTTATTCCCTGGATGTAGCAGTTGGGGCTGAACACAGGATCAGTGATTTCATTCAACATATGTGGGTCGGTAGTACATGGACTGAGAGATAGTCTGTTAATTTTAGGGCCCTTGGCTTGGACGTTGTATTGCCAAAAAAATCTTTCTTTCTTTCTTTGTTTTGGTAATGGACTGGTCAGAGAGCGAGTACGCTTCATATCGTACTCATCACTAACCGTTGAGTCTACAAGAACAAAAATAAATAGAATTAAGTAAATAGAAGAATCTAATAATGTTAATACGTAATCAGTGAAGAGTGAAAGATCGCGAAAAAAAGAACCTTTGTATTGCTATACAAAGAATCAAAAATTTGGTAAGAGCCCTTAAAGTTTGAAGACAAAACAAATAACTTAAGTGTTATATCTCGAGTTGTCCATAAAAATTTACACTTATTTGCAGTTGCGTCTCCATAACTAAGTAAATAATTTGGAATAAATCTCAACTTCGGTCCATCCCCAACTAATAAGCAAGTCACAAAAAGAAAGCCTAATCGTGGGAGTTTTTAATTCTTAATCTGTCATGTCACGTACGTAACCATTCCTAATAAAGCGCACACACAATTACAGTTGTTATTATACCCCACTTAAATTTATTAAAACTTCACTTTTTCCATAAACAGTGACAGGACCGGGATTGATTGCTTCGGTGTCCCTGGGCCCCTTTTCTCATCCCTGATCATCTTGAGGATTTTTCCTTTCTCAAAAGGAGGCTGCTTGTAAGGGCAAGATGAGCAGGGATGCCGCCCCACGAAATTGCTGCCCTAGTTAACCATTTTATTAACCACATGCTTGTGTAAATAATAATCTACGCAATAATTTGGACATTGCACTCATAAAACACCAAAACTGTACTTCTCGACTTACAAATCGACCATTTGATTAAATTAATACAAGTAAATAATATCAAAGTAAAAATTAATACCAGCATCGCTTGACATCTCATCATAATGATCGGAATCTTCGGGTTCACTGTCGAAACCTTCGTCATTCGAATCGTATTCTTCTTTCGGACTGTACATATCACCTAAAACAACTGAAATAATTTTAATGAACTATTCAATATTTCACATTTTGCAACCATACTTGTGGACACAGTTGAAGTTGATGCTGTGCCTTTCGGAATTTCTTCGCCCAACGATCCCGACCGACTACTCGTGGACTGTTGTTGATTTTTATTCCATACTTGTTCCAAGTAATTTTGCTGAGCTGGTGCAGAGGAGGATAGTCTGAGACTTGAAGGCGATAAATCAAATGCAAAAGGCAAGACTTTGGCTTTACTTCTGTTCTGTGTGAGCAGATCGTGCAGAGTACTCGGTTTTTTAACAGACGACCCGACTGCACCTCCATTATCTTCATCTTGTAGTTTAATGGCTAAAAGAGTCGAAATATCGGGTTTTTTGTCCACTTCCGACGCAACTGGACATGAAATAACATCTTTCGGTGTAGCTGACGGAAATGATGATGACAACGAATCCTGAGGGGTGACATTCATTCCCACCGCCGACTGACCACCATTCGTTCTTTCACTGTCCCATCGCAACTTCGATCCATCGAAATCTCCCATAGGATTCATATCACTTTTTTCTTCCGAAAGTAATCCCGGCAAGTCGAAATCCAAATCATCCAAGAAAGGTTCTTCTAGTTCATTGGCATTCAGCTGGGCCAAAGTTGGTTCTTGCGCGTGCTTTTCGATAGATAAAACATGCTTCAAATTCTCCGAACTCGAATTGTGAATCTCGGGACTCAACGGATTATCGTAATTCTGATCGTAAGCGAACGAAGATAAAGGATCGTCCAAACCCAAATCACTCGTCACGGCCATCAATTCTAAATCCAGCGGATCAAAACCAGATCTCGTATCCATTTCGCATCTCATATTTGTCATTGATTGTTTTGGTATTGGCATTGCTGAGCTCATTGCAGTTGTTAATGGTAATAACGATGGTACCGCAGGAAAACAGATGTCGTACAAGCTTGGGGGGAAGTTGTCTTGAGTTAATTGGGCCATATCTAAAGTCAAGGCTTGATCAGAAGGCGTCGATGCTTGATACAGTGACGGACTTTCATCCAAGGGAAGTTGACACTGAGATGGTTGCTATAAACGAAAATAAAAATAAAAATAAACAAACGATTTTAAAGAATTTTAAAAATTTTAAAAATTCCACAATAAAACATGGCCTTATTATGTTATATAAAAAAAGTAATAAAAAAAAATCTTCTGCCGGTATGTCAAGGAAAGATTTCATGAAAAGCTGACTTCCTTGTCCTGTTTGTTGGTTTCTAATTATTTCAGTATAGACTATCATTTACAAAGTAGAAATTTAAAAATTAAATTTATTTATCCATTTCAGTTCATCAAACTTGTAATTTTAGGAAACTGAAACGGAAATTTAATGTGAATAAATTCAAGTATTTCAATTTTTTTTATGAAAATGGGACAAAAGTCAGTTTTTTACAGTCTAAACTGATAACGCTCTATTCTAATCTATATAGGATTATAAAATAAGTTCCTCACCATGTTATCATCTTCTGAATTTATTGAACTTAAATTTGATTGATCAATTTGATGCGCCTGTTGTAACTGGCACCACTGAGCCAGCCATGTGAGGCTTGGTTCAGACTGTTCTGTTTTTTGGTACGGTTGATCCACGGCTAATCAGATAAATACCTGAAATAATACACAACGTGATAACTTGATAAGTGAAGCCAATAAGCCTTTTTGTTAAATAAATGTGTTAATATACATTGTATTAGCCAGTAAAATTGTATTACACTATTTTAAGTGTAATTTATTGTTATCTATTAATTTGTGAAAAAGTAACGACCATATTTTGGTTAAAAATAAATATAGCTATAAATTTTGAAAAAATTTTTATAGCAATAAATATTTTTATTTATTTTTCACATTTATATTAGTGATTTCATGGTACTGCAGATTGAAGCATATCTGCTTTAGCACAGTGATGACTCAGATTGAATTTCAAGGTCAAAAATGACAAGCATTTTATAGACTAAAAAACTTGTTTGTAACACTAAAAAACTGTCTACTTAAGTTTATTTAGTAACATTCTAATCA
>JAQIXT010002334.1:0-11240 GCA_034700445.1 Stenotaenia linearis | reverse complement strand
GGCTTTTTTGCAAGTCCTGCTGGCCGAGCCCGACCGAGATGCAGTACGGTTTCTTTGGGTAGACCCACAAGTTTGGATGAAGCCTTATTCTGAAGAGGCACTTAAGAAGGCATTACGCATTTTTCACATGCGGAGCAGGTAGTCATCTTCGGAGCCAACTCGAGCCCATTTCGTCTGTGCGCCACGATTCGGCACCACGCTTTGCAGTACCAAAATCAGTTTCCTGTAGCCAGTTTTGAAAATTGCGGCTATTTAGTGTTAAGTAAATCAGGGGTTTCAAGTTAATCACACGTGGTCTAAACTCCAAAGAAAAATTGTCCAACAAGAAAATCCAGGATGAAAAAATTGACGATGCAGACAGGTATAAGGTTTGTAAGTAAGTGTTTATTCAAATAAAATTACGTCATAATATACAAATTTCTTCTTTCCACAGATTCGTGCCAGAGACGACTTCCGGACATCACGTGACGACAAATCCAACATGCAGACGAAGATTGCAATTCCGTTTTACAATATGTACATTTTTTGAATTTATATAATAGTAGAAATAAAATAAACTAAAGAAAATACAGTAGTCGAGTTAATTCATAAATAAAAATGCATAGGAAATAAAATGAAATGAGATAGAATGAAACAGATATAGTGTTTTTGAATTCTCCGACACACCATAGCAACAAAATAAACAAAGGCGGCGAACTCGTTTCCCTGAAAAAGAAGAAAATCACAACTCCAAAATTTCCCAATTCTTAAGCCTTTCAACCGTTTTTATTAAAAGAAGATGTTAGAATTTATTAAAAAGATAAAATTAATAAAAAGATAAGAGAAAGAAGTAAAAAAACCACCATTTTTTATCATATAGATCAAATGGGGATTTTTTATAACTTAAACCTATCGCGCGCGTCGGAATGAAATACTAGAGCCAGGAGAAACTAGATGCTTGAGTGGAATATTGATTACTAGTCTTATGTCTTTACAACCACTCGCACCTTGGTCACACACAACCAACCTTTTCTCTCATTCACATCCAATATAAACTACTATTCGGTTTATATAGTAGTTTAAAAATTATAAACTCTTACGTCGGTATATTGTATTTTTCAATTTGCACTAAAACCACTTTTCTGAATTTAGATCGATAGGAAACTCAATAAATAAATAAAGTTTATTATTCTGCAACGATTTGATAAAGTTTTATAATTAAATGATGTAAATTCGAGTTTAAAACGAGTTCCGAAAGAAATCCCTATGTTAAATTTAAAACATTTACAAGTATTGAAACTTCCAGACTCGTCGTTCGATAAACGGGTAATGCAAAAACCCGGCGACGTAGCGAACGGTCAAAAATCAATAAAACAGAGGTTTTTAAGTTGTAAAACCTCAACTAAGCTCATTTTAACTCTTAATTATCGTTTAATAAAACATTTTATCCATAAATTAACGCTTTTAATTAATTAAACAGCGTTTACGCTACCACTCAATCTAACTAATTCTCAAGATGGCATCTATGCCACCGCTCGATCTAAATGTGAGTCTGAGATGGTAGGAAATTTAAAAACGTTAAGAGAGCAATTGATCTAACTTTCATTCAACATGGCGACCAGCGGTTGATTTAAAATGAATTTTAAGGGCTATTTTACCAATTTTGTGGTTATTATTAAACCCACAGTGCAAACAAATAATAGAAACAGAAACTTGATCCATTGCTTTTAATATTTTAATAAAGAAATGAAAATACAAAATTTTTCACAGCCATTCTTATTTTGGACTGCAATTTATATATGGATGACTTGCTAGGAGGTGGTCATTCGTCCCCTTGGCCTTCGAGAGATATAAGGAGATCAAGAGGATTCTCTTAGATGCCTGCCTCTAGGCAAATGGGATTCTTCGTCAGCCGAGTTGCATGCTCGGTGGAAGGATTTGAAAGAGGATGTTGGGGCAGAGGATCTACCACTGTCATCCGAGAGTAGTTCTAAGGTTCTTAGGCTGCACTGGAGATGCCAAGAAGACTCCTTTTCCTTCGGGTGGAATCTGACTCAGGAAGCAACTCACACAAAGCAAACTCTGTTATGGACTGCGGCTTGCTTATTTGATCCTCTTGGCCTCATCGGACCGATCACCGTACGAGCGCGAAGTTATTGATTCAGGAACTCTGGTTGCAGACTAGTACTTGGGATAACCCTTCAGAAGGAGCGTTGCTGTCCAAATGGGAGGCTTGGCTGTCGGAATTGCCGTTGACAAAGTCAGTTAAGGTACCCAGATGTCTGTTCGCCGGAACTTCAGTTTTTACGTTGCACTGGGGACATCATATGTTTAGCGAAGCCTCGGAGCAAGCCTAAGGAGCTGCAGTGTATTGCCGGGTGGAGCAAAAGTCTGGCAAGATTTGTAGTCAGCTTGTGGCTTCAAGGAATCGGGTCGCTCCATTGAAGAAGGTTATGCTACTCAGACTGGAATTGATGGGAGCTTTGCTTGATGGTCGTCTTCTTCGGTATGTTCTGGACTCCCTGGATTTGCCGATCATGCCGGCGACTCTGTTTGTTTGTCTGACTCGTAGATCTGCTTGGCATGGATTCATGGGGATTCCCGACGATGGAAGACCTTTGTATCCAACCGGGTTCAGGAAATACAGGATCTGGCTCCTCGACGACTATGGTGCTTTGTCCCGGGAAAGGAGAATCCTGCAGACTTATTGACTCGTAGAGAAAGAATGGACCAACTGGTTCGGACGGATGTCTGGTGCTGCAATTGCGACGAGCCTTCCACGAATTGACATCACAAGATTCAGCAGGCTTACCTAGTTGCTTAGAATCACTGTCTGGGTTCGACGTGTTATCCGATGTGAGCATTTGCAGAGACCTACCTTGGAGTTGTTGGAGATTCAGGAGTCAAGGGAATATTGGGTTCGGGCTGTTCAAGAGGAGGTCTTTGCCGAGGAAATTGCATGCCTTTGTCAGTCCCGTCCAGCGCTGCCTTATGGAACGAAGAATCCGCTGTTGTTGCCTCCGGGAGGCCCATTCGTTTCTCTGCTACTGTTTGACGCAGACATTCGTCCTCTTCATGCAGGACCTCAAGAGCTGCTGACGAAAGTCCGGGAGGAATTTGGGAGTCACCAATTTAGCCTGTGGGTAATAAACAGAAGTCAAGGACCTTTTCATGCCAAACTTGGCACAAAAGTTCTTGTAGATCAGTGAAATGAACTGGGGTCCATTATCACTGATGATTTTCTGAGAAAAACCATATCGCAGCAGAATATCGTAAAGACACTCTACGATCTTGAGTGCGGTTGCATGCCGGAGATAATACATCTCTGGCCATCTAGTTGCAATGTTCATTACAACTAGGATGTAAGCCTTTCCACCTTTGGTGGTGGGTTTTGGCCCCATTAGGTCAATTGACCAGGTGTCAAAAGGCGCATAGGGTCCTAAGCAGACCAGTTCGCACTTTTGTTGCAAACAGGGTTTGCAAGCCTGGCATCCTTGATATCTTCGCACAAAGCTAATGACGTCTTTATACAACCGTGGCCAATTGAACAATTGACGACAACGGTGTAAAGTTCTCTTATGGCCAGTATGTCCCGCTAAAGGATGACCATCAGTGTGCCACAAGAAGTTGTACTTGAGGCTCGAGGCTCTGCGGTATTACAATCTTAAGTGCATTCCCGCTTTCAGCCATATCATCCTGAATAGGAGGATGATATTTCAGCAACATTCCTTCATCTAAAATGTAGGAAGTTGCATCATCACAAAATTTAGCTGATGCAGCCTCATTTGTGAATCGAGCTGGGATTTTGTCATGCAGAAAGTAGTTTGTCTACTGCTTGCAAAACTCATCCCTTTTCTGTGCTGCTATGAATTCCTCTCTAGAAGGAAGTTCACATTGCAGTCTTAGCAACTCTGGCAGCAAAGATGGATGCAAAAGGTATGTCCTTTTCATCCTTTAAGGTTAGAAGTGGTTTGAAGATCAACTCCCTGTTGATATCATGGTTATGGTGATAAATCCCACTCCAGTAAGCTAATTTCTGCTCTTCAGTCGTGTCAGGAATGAGTTGTGGCAACTCAGTAGCTTTTTTCATCTTCTAAACTCTTTTGCAATTTGGAAAGAATGAAAGTGGTGTGACTCTCAGATTGTCTTCCTCATCTGGATCAGGGGCATCGACTGGAGCATGAGAAAGAGCAACAGCCACGACATTGTACTTGCCAGGCTTATACTCAATTCGCATGCAGCAGCCGTTTAGCTCCATCTGCCAGCGAGCAAGCCGAGCAGCAGGTTCCTTAAGAGCAAGCAGCCACTTAAGAGTCTGGTGATCAGTCAACACCGTGAAGGTGGTGAACTCTAGATATGGGCGAAACTTACATATTGCTCAGATCATGGCTAGACACTTGAGTTTAGTGATGCTATAATTCTTTTCTGACTCCTGCAGTTTTTGACTTATAAACATCACTGGAGCATCTACTTCAACACCATCAAGTAAGTGTTTTTGGGTTAAAGCAGCTCCCAACTCTACATGACAAGAGTCATTTGGCAATAGGATGGTCTTAACATCCATGAGAAGTTGATTTATCTCCTGGAATGTTTTGGTGCATTCCTCAGTCCAAATAAACTCGTCTTCTTTGCGCAGTAGAGAAGTTATTTGGGCGGCAATCCGTGCAAAGTTTGGTAACGTTCTGCAAAAGAAGTTAACCATCTCCATAAATCTTTGCACAGCTTTGACATCACTTGGAGCTGGTACTCAGTGATTGCCAAAACCTTCTTCGGGTCTAAAGAAAGGGACTCTAATTATCCTATCCCTATTTTTCCTGACTTTACCCCTAAAAAAAACTGAATTATACACTACCCAAGTTTCCCCCTAAAAAAACTTTTTTTGCACCCTATTTCAACTACATCATATTTAACTTAGTTTCCCCCTAAAAAAAACTAAATTCTACACCACGTAAGGTTCCCCCTAAAAAAACATTTTTGCATCCTATTTCTACTGAATTTCCCCTAAAAAAATGTTTTTTTCACCCTATTTCTACTGAATTCTGTACAACTATATTTCACACATAAATAACATTTTTATTTTATTCTTCCAGGTTATTGCAATTATTTATTGTATAAGTAATGCCACATACAGTCGAGTCCGCTTATAAGAGCCCATTTGGGGAAGTCATATTCGGCTCTTATATCCGAACCGCTCTAAAAACCAAACTTGAAAAAAAATTGATAAAAAAACACTTAAACCTTAATAGAACACTACATTAAGAAGGAAATGTGTTTTTTAATGAAAAAAATCGATAATTTTTTTTGGAGATACTAGCTGCATTCAATTTCAAAAGAAAAATCAAAATCTGATTTCCTGAACACCTCTAAATCCAAGAAATCGGATTATGACTTTGAACGGAACAATCAAATCTCGATTTCCTGAAGAAAGCAGATTCCGATATGACAAACTACGCTTTTGCGCAGTTGTGCTGTTTACTTAACAACCAATACGGCGCGTCACGCTGCTGCTGAGTTCATTTCAACGACAACACTTTTAGATTTACTCGATGCACCCACAATTAAAGATGAAGACGAGATTCTTGATGATGGTTTTAATGTCCTTTCCTGTTTCACCTTTTTTCTGATTTCTGACTCTTGTTTGCAAATTTTGTTAACTGTTGAATATCCTATTCCATATTCTTTTGCAATTTTGCTTGGTTTTTTGTTTTTAAGAGCATCCAAAATGTGTACTTTATCTTGGAGACTCAAGCAGTGGCATTTGGAAGCCATTTTTTATAAATGTAAAAATCAAAAGTAATGCAAAAATCAAGTGTAGGTGTCGACATTCTGCAGTGACAGCTCTTATAAGTGAGCTAAAACTAGAAATTAGGGGGGAAAGTAGTTCTTATAAGCGGATGGCTCTTTAAAGCAGACATTAATAACATGAAAAATATAGGAGGAAAATTCGGGGATTTTGAAAAGAGCTCTTGTAGCCATACCACTCTTCTATCCAGAGCTCTTATATGTGGACTCTACTGTATTTTAAAGTCGTACTTAAAAACAAATGGCTCATCATCATCAGCTGGAATTTTTGAATAAACAACAACAGCTTTCTGAAGTTGGCCTATTCCCAGGTGTTTTTTTAGGGGGAACTTTAAATAGTGCAGAATTTAGTTTTTTTTAGGGGGAAACTTAGGTAGTGTATAATTCAGTTTTTTTAGGAGTAAAGTCAGGAAAAATAGGGTGGAAATAATATATCCCCTAAAGAAAGAACGGAAGTGCTTAAGCGATAGCTGAGGAAATTCAACTCTTTTCTGAAGAATTGGCTCTTCTTAGGGTTGACATTAAGCCCAGCTTCACTTAATTTTGTCAACACTGCGTCGACATGAGTAAGATGTTCTTCAAAGGTTTCACTTTATTTGGACATGAATCCTTTAGCGAATTCATTCCAAGTTTGGAATTCTTTCCATCATCATGACCCAACATCATTGGCACACAAGGAGATGTCAAGGATCATTTTTTCTTGAATACCCATTTTGACGAAATCGCTCGTCATCCCTTCGGTAATTCCGTTAAATCCCACACTTTGTGTTTTGACATTGAGTCAATTTCAGCCTCCATTACACGCTTCCATTTGTGCCACTCTGAACTATGTTTGGCTTCATCATAATTTTTCGGTTCAGGGTTTTAATTTAAATAAAATGTACGTTTGGGATTAACATCAATATTGTGTTCTGACCTTGTTGCCTTAATACTCCTTGTTGCCGTAATTTCGTCTCGTTGCATTCTCGTTCTTCTCAATTTCGTTCTGTGATTGCTTCCTTGGTCAAACTTGTCTTCCTTCCTTTCTTCACGACTTCCGGTTTCCCCTGATTGTTTGCATTGATGTTCTCGGCAATATTTTCTTGGTTTTGCGTCGCTTCTAACTCGGGTTGCACTATGGGGCGTCGTCTGGGACAAAATTAAGGGCACACGGGAGGGGTATGTATGGGACGCGTGCGCCGATACAATCGGTGCACGCACAACATCACGCATGCGTTTGCACACAAAATACACGTGCGCGCACACCTTTCATAAACAATAATAAAAATTTAAAAAATATAAAAAGTCCATCCATTTTGGCATTTTCCGCCGTCTGGAACAAAAATAAAGTGGCGCTCACAGAGAAAATGCGCGCATGCGAATTGTCACTGCACATGCACGCGCACGCACTTAAATTGGCACACACACACAGGCGCACACACGCACATGCACTTAAATTGGCACACACACAGGCACGCACACACTTTTTTATTTGATTTTTTATTCGATAAAAAGTCGAACAAAATATAGATTTCAAATCGATTCTGATTCCAATCTACGAAGATCTTGTTTTTAGCCACCGATGGCTAAATATTTTTTAATTTTTCATTTTATCGCCTTTTAACCCTAATCGAGGGTTCTATGGCAATTCACCAAAGCCGCTGCCGCGATCGAGCCAACGGTACCGTTTTGCGTATCAAAAGTGATGCTAAATGCTACAAATGTGGCAAAAGGGGCCATTACAAATCTGATTGTAAAAGCGAAGTCGTTTGCTTTAACTGTAATGAGACTGGGCACATCTCGACTGAGTGCACTAAGCCCAAAAAGACGAAAGGCGGAAACTCGAAGGGCAAGAAACTCGAAAAGACGGTTAGATACATGACGAGAATGACTCAAACCGAATTAGACGTCTATGACGAAAAGCAACGTGTTATTGTTGCAAAAAAATCCGATGAAATGCTTAAAATTCAGCCCAAGTCACTTCAAAACTACTTACCATCAAAAGCAATAATCAACTTTACACCTTGTGATGTCAACGGGAATGTTCGAAAAACATGCCGTGATCAAGAGACCAAGACCCGCCGAGCCGACGACGTTTTTCCATCAAACACGGACAACGCAACTAATGGGGAACCTTGCGTTAACTTGAGACCCGATGCCGCGATGGATAAACGGAAGCCCGCGAAGAAACCATCAACACTTTGCCGATCACGCCGATGAACCCGATTGTCAACCTACTGTGTGCCGAAATTGACAGAGATTTTGAAATAGCATGCCGAAATAAGTGCAATGGGTGGACATGTCCAATGGATGGACACAACAATATTTGGAAAACCCATTCCGGATGTTTCGGTTCTGGTGGAGACGATGTTCACCTCCACCACAACGTAGAGTGAATTTGCAAAAATTGCAGGTGAACACCTGCCGCCCTCCAATATGGAGTCCCTTAAACTGGCTAGGATCCAGTAGGAGATCTGGGCCACACTCAAACCTGAAAACAGGAATTTAGATGTGGCTTTGGCAAAAACGGGATCCGTGCTGATAACGTCAGCAACCGTGTCCCTAAAACAACTCGACATATTAAAAAATATTAATATGGCTGATGTTTCGGATGCTTTGAGGCCGATCCTCCAGGGGATGTTTGCGGATGTATCCACATCCCTCACAGAAATTACAAAAGTAATCACAAGTTTGAAATACTAAATAAATCAATTTTATTGGAATTTTAACAAACCGTGTACATCAACACGTTACTCAATGCAGCGCGACGAGAGGCCATAAGGCCTATCTTTGTAACCGACTGTAGGTCCCTTATGGCTGAAGCACCATGGCTTACACCTGTTCCCTGAGGATTAACCAGGCTCAGCCAAGAAAGCAAAGGAGTCAGCAAACCGAACCAAACAACTTTTCTCTCCAGAGAAGAAAAAACCTCTCCAGCTCCTCAAAACCATTTTTAAGAATTTTAAGAAATTCAAGAAGGATAAGAAACCATACAATAGGCACTCGAAACCTCGAAACCGATCGATTGTCTTTTTAGGGAGGGATCGACGCCACAGCAGCCAATGCAAGGAGTAAAAACGTTTAGAGCTGACGGAGTGACGAAAAATGCTGAAAGTTGGTCCAAAATAGACTCGGATGTTTGGATCGCTCAGCAAGTTACCCATGATTTACATTGGGACTTTCAGTCGGTTCCCCGACTCCCAGAACTGTTGTACTGCCAAATTTCTGCACCAGAGACAGAAAACACCAACATCGCTTTAGAAGAAATGGAGGAAATGGAAGTAATTGAGGAAGCTGAGGAGAACCCAAACCAAATGGTAAACCCATTTTTACTGGTTGGAAAACCAGATGGCAGTTTAGGTTCATTTTGAATCTAGAATACCGAAATGAATTTTTGCCAACTTTGCATTTCAAAATGGAAATGCTTTGGCAAACTCTTAATCAAATATCCCCAGGTTGCTTTATGTTTCGAATTGATTTAACCAATGCTTATTACTCTTTCCTAATACATGAGGAATTTAGGAAATATTTAAGATTTCGATGGGATGGGCGACTTTGGCAGTTTAGAGCTCTGTCAAATGGATTAGCACTGAGACCATGGTTTTTTACAAAAATAATGAAGTCCCTCTTTAAGAGATTAGGAAGCGAGAGAAAAAATCACATCTTGTACCTTCAACACAAATAGAATTTCTGGGTTTCCAATTAGACTTGCAAACCATGAGAGTCACTCTAGCTCCCAAAAAGAGGAAAAAATTAAAAGAATTTTTAAGGGATTTTATGAAAAATCTGAATTTTTGTTACGAGAGTTTGCAAGTGTAATTGGAAAACTTGAAGCCCTCTGACAAGGCTGCGACATCAGTCCACGGCACACAAAACGCCTCGAAATAATTAGGAATGAACAATTACAGGTTCATAGAGGCGATTATGAGGTATTTATGCATTCACAAGCTGTGATAACCACACATTTGGATTGGTTGTTACGAAACATTGATTTTGTGCATCGAAAAATATCGATTCAACAACCAGATTTCCTTCTGGAATCGAATGCATCACAAGCAGGTTGGGAAGCCAAGATCGGGTCCTCAGAGGCGAACGGCCAATGGTCAGAAGCTGAACAACTTTTCCACATTAATGTGAAAGAGTGGCTAGCAGTAAAATTAGGTTTATTAGCTTTATTTAAACCAAATAAAAATTTTGTGCATATTCGATTACACACCGACAACACTACAGTTGTCGCATGTATAAATAAACAAGGCAGCACCAAAGTAAAATTATTGAAAGTCGTAACCGACATCTGGGATTGTGCGAAAATTTCAAATGTTTGGCTATCCGTGCTATATTTACTGGGAGTCGACAATATTGAGGCCGACCACTTATCTCGACATACATGAGGAGATGGAATGGTGTTTGCAAAATAACATTTTTATTTCTTTGGAGCGGGAATGGGGTACCCCTGATATAGACTTATTCGCCAGTAGGTTAAATTTTCAATTGAAACTCTGTGTCTTGACAACCGGACCCAGGCAGCTGGGCCACGGATGCCTTTTCTTTAACGTGGAATAAATTTAACAAACATTATTTATTCCCTCCTTTTAGTTTGATAGCAAAAATCCTTCAGAAAATTCGACAAGAACAGATTCAGAGAGCGATTTTAGTCGTCCCCATGTGGTCGGGACAACCCTGGTGGCCACAACTATTAGCGATGCTAATACAACCCCCGAGATATCTGGGCGGCCCAAAAACCGTTTTTCTGCACCACAACCGCGGAAAACAACATCGCCTATACACGCTGCAACAAAATGGCTGTCTCATATCCGGCAGAGAAAAATAGACCAGGGATTTTCGTAGCAGGCTGCCGACTAGTTAACCAAATTGTGGCGCAACTCAACCACGAAACAGTAGGGGAAAAAAATGCAGTCTCCATTAGCAGTGGGACACATTTTGCTTGGAAAGGCAAGCAGATCGCTTGTCTCTGGATTTCAAGACAATAATTGATTTTTTGTTGCATCTTTTCACTATGAAATTCAGTCATAGTGCGCTGACGACGGCAAAGGCAGCAGTGAGAGCGCTCACTGACTGTAAATTTACGCAGAATGAAGAGGCAACCATGAAGAGAGTGATGAAAGGTTCTTTCAACACTGGTCTACCGAAGCCAATCAATCTGGACGTTTGGGACCCTGATAAAGTAGTAAAATACTTGAAATCGTGCCCAGACAGCGACTGGAAACTTTGGTGGATTTTTCAAAAATACACAGTGATGATTCTAGCTCTTGTCACAGCAGCAAGGCTTCAGTCATTAAGAAAATTTGATATTACAAACGTAAAGATTTCATCTTTATTTTATGATTTTTACGCTCATTTAACGTGTATGTTTGATTCACAAAAAATTTTTTATTTTTGTTAACTAAGCTTTTCGACAACTCTCGTTGTCATCATCAGGTCTCGAATGCATATTTCAACTATTCTGGTCCCTTATATAC
>JAQIXT010002333.1:0-11242 GCA_034700445.1 Stenotaenia linearis | reverse complement strand
CTTCTCTTTTAAGACTTAATCTAGGAAGGAAGATACTGCTTAAGGGTGCCAGTGGCTATTAAGTATGTATGGCTTTGACACACATTTAGAAGAAATGTGCTTCGAGTAAATAATGCATTTAAAATATCGTGATCAGTGAGTGATCAGTGGTGCGCTGCTAAAATTTTATTTACCAGTTATTGTTTTAGAAAGACATCACTCCCAGGTAAAAAAAATTCTATAGATTACTGTAGAATTAGGCTTAAAGCCATTGAATTACATTAAAGGTCCATAGAATTCAATAAAATGTTTTTACCTGGGCTGTGACGTTAAAAATTCAAATCTGCTCAAGTCAAAGCAGCAGACTGGAGTTAGGGTCAAACAATCAACAATCCACTTTTGGCCTTAATGTAACTTAAAGAGTGAAGTATGGTGCATTGTGGGATGTTACATTTTTTATGTGGTTCTAAATTAAATAGTAATGTAGTGGATGTTACAGTTGGACCTTCGTTAAGCACAAGATGCCATTTTGTGTTGCAGTGTGTCATTAGTAAATTTGAATAAGAAACTACTAGTTGCATTAATGGGAAGTTTGTGCAGTCAAATGTTTTGCACTATTACATACTAAACTACAAACAGCTCATATAAAAATGTCTTACAGGATTACCACAAGACATGGTGACTTTTTCTTACAGTAATTTCTTGTGGGATTTTAAGAAATTTTAAGTATCTTGTAAGAATTTATCACAAGAAAAAGTCACAATCCCTTACTGTGAAGTCTTATAACTCGTCATACATGATCCTCTGCTGTGTTTGTATGGGGGAGATTTAACGTCCAAGTTGTATGTACAGCACGTTCTTGACTCAAGTGATTAATTCATTTCGAAGGTTTCCATACAAGGCAAAAGACCGTCCAAGTTGATTACTGCTTATATGAATACCATTTAGTACATTTTAAGTGCTCTTGGAAATGATATTTATAAATTGAAGTACCGCAACTGCATATCTACGAATTCGTGTAACTCGAATCCACATAAACCGAAAACAAACTCCCTGAAGTCTTAATTTCAAAAGTTGTCTTTACATTAAGTCAGATGTTAAGTAAACATTCGCTCTTCAGGTAAAATTAAGTAAACTGCATGCAAAGACTAACTTCAAAGCAGAATTTAGCTTTAATATCGAAAACCTTCTGGAAGTTGGTTCGATGCCCACAATTGGTGCTTTTGGGGTATTCGGCACTAACGGGTTAGAAGACTGTTTATAGTTAGCGATAAGATTGTTTAATCTGTTGGCGAGTTGCGGCAGATTATCTGAAGGTTGGTGAGAACGGAGACAGATGGAGCGCGAATAGAAAAATGATGATTATAAGCTGCTTCAACTTTCGCTTGGCTGCAGGCTTAATGATGAGTGAATCGGATATCAGCTCATCAAGCATTTCGAGCAGCTCCGGAGCCGGCCGAATTGCACGCGGGAAAATTGGAGGACTTTTAAGGGCCTGTACTCGAAAAGAGGAAAGTTTATTGGCTGTGTTTGTTTGCTTTGACGACTGGAAGAGGGTGTCCAAGAGGTGAGGTGAACTGAATGCTGGAAGTGGGCAAAATGGCTTTTGTAGCTTCATCAGAAAGCTGTTTTTCTCTTGATTGGTTCGCCAATGACGGGGCGCTTTGTGCACGTTTTGGCCGCTGCTGAATTGATGGTGTGGACTGAAAGGGCAAAGCGATTGGGGAGTGGTGAAACGGGGCCTTTAACACCGGCTGGAATAAAGTCGCTTTCAGAGAAAGGAGTTGGGTGAGAATTGAATTTTCTGCTGTGTGCTAAAATGTGCTAAAATGTGCTAAAATTGAAAAAAATTGCTTGATCTATGGAGTAGTTAAGGGTTGGTATGTGTGTTGGAGTATGTAGGAAAGGATTAGTAGTTTGTATTTATTTGTAATATTAAATCAGTAGTTCAGTCAAATGAGCTGAAACTATGTCAGATTGTAGCATTCCTTCTACTGAACAAGATAGTATAATTTCAAAGACATTCCTTCTATATAAATTTCTGACCATAACTTTGGAGCTGCAGCATTAAGAAGTAGTTTAAGTTGTGTTAATGCAATTTTTATTAGACATCAGGGGTGGTATTCACAAAAACTAGCCTAAGTTTTTGCATAAGTCAAAACCTAAGAATTTCGTACGCAAAATCTTAATAAACTCATTGTTGTATTCTTACTTAAATATTTGCTTAAGTAAAATTTTCTATGGGTAAAAAACAATTGTTAGGAAAATGATTAAGTAACCTCTTTTTTCAACTTAGGAATTTGCGTAGGAATTCTTTCGTGAATTCCAATTTTTGCTTAGCATTAACTTACGTAAAAAAATGGTCATAAGTAGTGTTTGTGAATACCAGCCCAGAACTTCAGAATATCTAGTTATAAATTACAAGAAGTATCTTATTCCAAAGTTTAGTTACAAATTCTGTCCCTCATTAGTTAGTTTAAAGATTGGTTAGGCTCTCTGCAATACCCATGGAGCATGTACTTCCAGCAGCATAGTTTCATTTTCACATCATGACATTAACCCAGCAAAAATTTGGTTGAATCAATATTGATGTTTGGTTGAAATAATTTCATTTGAAATTAAGGTTGATTTATTATTGGTCAAAAATGAACATGGAAAAACCATTACTCATGTCGCACTCAATGTTAATTCAACATCTAACATTGAAAATCATGTTGAAATGTATTAAGTTTTCATGAGAGAAAGTTTTCCTAAATTTCTTTTAAAATTTTCCCAAGATCTCAATCGCTTACATGAGGAATTTGTTTTTTGGAATTTTCTTTAATCCTTCTATGTTCAGGATCAAATCAACTAGGGAAGGGAGGGATTAAAGACTGCAGATGATCAATGCAAAAAAACTCACATAAGAGGGAACATTGTACTCCTTGCAAAAAAGAATACAGTCGGACCCGCCAGTAGCGACCTCGGCTATAGCGTCAACCCGCTTATAGCATCACGTTTGGTGCGGTCCGGCCAACACTTTGACGCTATAAGCGGATTCGCTTGTAGTGTCAACCCGCTTATAGCGTCAATTTAAGCCCGGTCCCTTGATTGACGCTATAAGCGGGTCCGACTGTATCCAATTCATCTTGAATGCAGGAAATTTCTGTTTACATAGAAGGAAATTTTTCCGAAAAACAAACATACCAGAAAAATTTCTCATGTAAACATGATCGTGCGACATTATCAATTTTTCAACTCGTTTTAAATACTTAAGTATAATTTACCATTGGTTCTGTCTACTTCCCTCTCAGTAGTCAAAGTGTTTTCAGTTTTCTTTTCCGAGATCAGCAGAGTTGTTGATTGGATTAACGACCGATCGAGAGCAACATTCGCAGATGGAAAAGGGTTTTTGGCTCGTTATCGTTGCAATTGAAGGCGTGGTGCCATTATACTATCATTTCCTTTGAGTCGCACTCACTTTTCCCCTCTTTTTTTTCTTTTTTACGACGGACTACAGCGATTAAGTGCAGTTTCTCTAACCACTATCACAGGGATGATGTGATGATAGGACCGGCAGATTAGATCTTTGCCTGTCGTTGAGTAAGTGATGCCCATTGCGTCTTTAATTAGCTAAATGCAGCCAGCCATATTTGTTTGCAGACAGATTAATCATCCATGTCCACTCCCAGGGAATTTAATGACTTTTTTCCTAACGAGGCAGCCATTTTTTCCGGGTCGAAATGCGAATTAATCTGGCGGAAAGGATTGAAAAGACTTTCTTTACAAGGCTGAGACTAATTATCGATTAGTTTAGCATTTAATAATTTTCAAGGGAAATGTCAGGTCACGAGACTCGTCTTCTGCTTCGCTGAATTTTTAATCCCATCAGATTTACGTTGAAAAACATGGCTGACATTTTCATTTGCATTTTTCACAAACCATTTTTTGACATTATTAAATTCAACACACGTTTATAAATATTTTTCTTGCTATTAATCAAGTTTCTGGGGAGTAAAACATTCATTGAATTGGGAAAACTTTACTAATTGCCAATTGAAGCACTTTTTTTTCCATCCCCCACTCGTTTTTGCCCTCTTTTTTGAATTCCAGTAGCCAATTAGGAAGAAAGAAGTAAAAGGCTTAGATTTTTTCAAATCATCAATATTCTTTTCCAACTATTTGTCTTAGCGCAAGCAATTGTTGACTCTCTTTTGTGTACTGCGCAATGGTGGAAATAATTGAACAAGGAGAGGGCGTATTATCAAAAGCCACACGCCGGCCACAGCCATTTCTTAAATGTCGCACTTTCATTTGATTCACTGGAGAAGAAGAGACTTGACAATTTCACTTTCTTTTAGGTTTATTACATTTACACCAATTCTAGTAAGAGATTTGAATTTGGATATTTATGAATCACTAGCTGCATTCAAAAATTAAACTAAACTTTCAACAGCAGTTGCAATATAATCTGCAATGTAAAGTGATGTAATTAAGCATAAAACTGAAAGGAAACTAAATTTTTGAATTTAGCTACTAAATTTCCTGGTAAAATTTCTTTTAAAGTACAGTCGGACCCGCGAGTAGCGTCAATCAAGGGATCGGGCTGAAATTGACGCTATAAGCGGGTTGACGCTACAACCGAATTCGTTAAAACCCCTATATTTTGGCCGGACCGCACCAAAAGTGATGCTATAAGCGGGTTGATGCTATAAGCGGGTTGACGCTATATCCGAGGTCGTTACTCGCGGGTCCGACTGTATTCCAAAAATTGCAATCGGTTACATGAGGAATTTGTTTAGGGAATTTCCTGTAATCCCTTTGTGTCAGGGTCAAAACAACTGGAGGAGAGAGGGATTAAGGTCACTGCATGCTCACTACAAAAAAACCATAAGATGGAATGTTCTACCCTTGCAAAGAGAATATCCAATTCCTTTTAAATGCGGGAAATTTCTGTTTACATGAAAGGAAATTCTTTCGAAAACCGAATATACCAGGAAGATTTTTATCATTGTATTGTATTAGTAATGACTTTTTCTCCGTTTCGTACTTGTAAACAGAAATGTTTGGCCACTCTACGCAACTCCCCAATCCCAAATTAATATCTGTGTACACTCAAAAGTTAGGTGGGTTGTGAGTAATAAGTAACAAGGAAGGCGAGTACGCTCAAAATGAAGTAAGAAATAACAGTAAGCAGTGTCTTGCGCAACTGTCAAATCATCCATCCATCATCACGTGACTCAGCAGATTTTTTCAAACTGTTTGTAGCAACGTTCCATTATTTACAAAATAGAAAATGTACCATTAAATATATTGCCAATACAGGTCGAACCTCGTTATTACGAACTCGCTTATTGCGAAAACCTCGTTTTAATGAATTTTTTTAAAAGTTTGGTTAGATTCCTATCCATTCATTCAATGTTAAAAAATTCGGATATTACGAACTCTTGATATTGCGAACAGATTTGATGGTCCCTTCGAGTTCGTTATATCGAGGTTCGACCTGTATAAATTGAATACATTTGAAACATACGACTTTACCGTACAAGACGCATCGTCCATGTAGTCGGGTTGGTTTTACAAAGCCACGAAAAGAAGGTCGAATTTTTTGCCCTTTTTTCGCTCGGCTTTGAATTGTTGCCTCCTTGACTCAGATTGGACTGCGCTGTCTTGGCAAGTGTGAGTGGGCCATTGGTTGATTAGGTGTTCATTCGTGCACGAAATCAGCGATTAGGAAGGGTGTGTGTGGAAATTTAATAGTTTCTGGTCACTTTTCATTGCTTGCTTCTTCCACGATCGTGCAAGAAGGTGCAGGAGAGTAAACAGGAAGCTGGATAGGATGTGGCTGAAAGAATAAATGAAGATAAATTGCGAGTTGTATTGTGCCTGTTTCTCACTTGTGTTAGAAAAGGGGATTTATACGCGAACACGAACCATCATGACCCGCGATAATATGTCTTTTGTTGCAATCGGTTATTTGGGCTTTGAGATGGAAGACAATTGTTGGATGTGGGATTTTTTTTGATGAATTTTGTTTGGAGTGAAGGAAATGGTTGGCATTAATGTTGGTATTTATGTGTTTTAATGATTTTTCTGTGAGTTTATAATTATTGGGTATTTAGTTGAAGGGTAATTAGGAAGTTGACATTTTTATAGCTTAATTTATGCGAGGGGGAATTTGTTTTAGGAGTAAAAGTTAGTGTTAGAGAGGCAATTCGATTTGAAATGTATTTTTAATATAAAATTATAAAATGTCAAAGTCGAGATTGGCAGTGATTGAATTAGAAATTATTACTGGAAATGTGACAATAAATGACATTTATGATTTAAAAGTTAATTGAAGTTGAATGTCAATTATGAAGGGTGAAGGAACAGCCTTGTTTATCATAATTTTGGTTTATTTAAAGTTTATAATCTCCAATTTAAAAAACTTTAATTTTAAAAATCCCAATTCATTCCAATCTATTTTTTTTCAACTAAAAGGGATTATTTTTTTTTCAATTACAAGTCCCAATTAGCCTTGTAATCGACTTTGAACCGTACCCTATCTATTATTAATCACTATTTATGGATTCCCATGGTAACGATGGGAGTTGTAGAGAAAACTTAGAAGTAAAATGTCTCCAGCTGGAAAATTAAATCATTTTAAGAAGAAATTGGAAACCTACAGAACTCTCCAGTGACCAGCAACATCAGCTGAAAAGCGACAGAGCACATTGTAATTGGATACTTACCCAACGCTGGAAGTAAATACAATGATAAACAAGAAGAAAACTAGAAAATCAAACAGTTATAACGAAAAGATGAAATAAAAAGTTTTTCAAAGCAGAATTAAAGACGAAGTTCAAGCGATGAAAAATTACGAATTGAATTGAAGATTGTTAATTCCTGATAAAATATCAAAAAATTGTCGCACTCAAATACGACTAAAAACACCAGAAAGCCTAAGATACATAAAAACATGAGAAATATCAGCAGAATTATTTAAAATATCCAATGATCTTAAAATGTCTGTATGGAAGATTTCCTTTCGTGAAATGTTGGATGCCGAGTGAGTGAATGTAAGACGCTATAAATCTCATATTTATAGTCAAAACAAACCCATCGTCTGTTTTCTCATCATGGAATACATTTTCTTAGGAAAACACCGTAAACATAACGTATATTTGTTTTTACAACAAATTTAATTATGCATTGTGAATTTTTGTAAATCCAACTTCTTTGCAGTTGCAACGCTGCACAAAAGAACCTTTTAAGCACAAAGTTTGGTGAAAATGTCAATAAGGTTTTTTTCTAAGAAAGGAAGGGTATTCCATGGTGAATAAACAAGGCGATGGGTTCGTATTGAGTATAACGACGAGATTAATGGCGTCTCACGCTCACACTCACTCGGCGTCCAACGTTTCGACGAAGGTGGGAGGAGTAGTTTCCACTTCATGACGCTTTAATGCCTTCGGATATCTTCCTCTAAATTGGACGCGATGTTGGCGATTGGTCGAGGAAGTGTGTGACGTCACGACGTGATCCCCTTGGGGTCCTTAGGGTGCAATCAGTTCGAAAGATCGGCTTGTCAGAGTCAGTCGATCGAGCCATTATTCAAATCAGGTACCTGGGGCAACGCGAAATACAAAAGTGGAGGTGCGTGCGCACACTTTGATTACTCGGTGCTTGTGTAAGTGTAAATTAAAATGATTTTTCTCTTTCGTCAGGTTTGTTTGTGGCCAAATGGATGCGAGCGATGGCAATGGGTTGTGAGAAATAAAGTTGGGCTTTCTGTTTGTTTCTTTACATTCCTGCCTTGGGGTGTTGCTTCATTCACGCGCGAGGATTTCTAAGGGAGTTGGGAAGTTATTTAGAAGAGATTGTGAGTTTTTTTCTTTTGGTGTGTTTGAATTGTTGAATTTGGTTTTCTGTGAGTTTGAGTCTTTTGGGGATTTGTTATTGAGGAGTAATTGCGTTCTGTGTAGAGGGAAGTGGATTTAAGTCTTAAGGAAAAGTATTAGTAAAGTCCATTAGAAGGTTGTTTATAAACAAGTGGAAGGTCTGACTTCATTTGATGTGTCACGAGAAATTATTGATAATCTTTTGAGCCAATGGGAAGCGGTGGATGTTTGAATTGAACATGAGTGAAAATCACAAGTAATCACAATTGGACGTGGAACTATTGATAATTTTCACGAGTTTAATGACCTGAATAATGGAACTTTTGTCAGAGTTTCAATTCATTGGTAATTCTTACAAATGCAGAATTCTACAGAATCATGTTGTGCGGAATAGATTTTACATAAATTTTCTACACAATAGATATCAGCACTACCTACAGTGCAGAAGTTCTGCAAATACATAATGTATTCTGCAGAATTTCTCACGAAGTTCCACATAACGCTGCGGAATTCTGACATTATCAACTTTAATATATTATTTTAGTTAAAATACTTTGTAAGCCGGAGGTTTTTTAAAGTAAGTGTTGGAAGTAACCAAATATAAAGCAAATATTCATCCAGATGTTTATTTTGGTAAAACCTCAAGGCTCTTGAAACTGCTAAGATATAAATTATTTACAGCCGTGCAAGTAATCATCCTAATGATAACACCCATAACCATTAAATTCAAACAAGCTGACCACTGATTTATACACACACAAACTTAAAGATAAACTCCAATAAACAAAAAAAGAATTTCTCAACTTTCAGTACAAAACATGAGATTTCTTTTAAACATTTCTGGCGTTTATGAAACTCGATGCAAAAAATCAGCTTAACAAATGTAAAGTCAATGTAAAGTCGATGTGAAAATCAATTGTAAAATTTTTCAATTTTAATATAAAGGTATCCTTTACAAAGGTAAAAAATAATGTGAAGTTACGAAAACAAAAAAAATGCCCCATCACAATGGGAAAGATGTAACGCGTGTTTTTATTGGATAACGCAAAAGGACAGCAGTCAGCACACATTAGCCACTCCAGCCATGAGTGTGTGTATTGTGCTGATACTGAATTTTTGTTGTGTCTAACATTGATTACAACAAGTTTGTCACACAGCTTGAAGCTACAACGATCAATTTATTCTTTATCAAATTCATACAAGATTAGCTCCATTTCTAAACGAACTTAAAGCAGTTTTCTAATTTGTCTTCTTTTTAAAGAGCGGATTCCCAAATAAGATTTAGAAGATGAGAACGGTGTGGGTCTAGCAGCGAAGATAGTGTCGTGTGAGATGAATTTAGATACAGGCGTGGGTGGCACGATAAAAAGTTGGGATGAGGCGAGAAGGAAAAAATTTCCTTTCAGAGTGACTTAAGGCTTAACCTGTTATTGCTTACTGTCCACTGTAATGGGTTGTTGTCTTTGTGCAAAGGGCAAATGGGCAAACTAATGAGCGAGCATGAGAATAGTTCCATCTTTTTATTTGCTTTGTATTCTGCAAACTGGAAAATATTACTTGGAAAGAAGAAAAATGTGAAGGTGCGCTTTAGGAAATGGAATCTTTTTTTGCTCACATCTGCAAACAGGATGTTATTTTTTTATATCTCAAATGGGCGGATCAGATGAAAGGTGATAACGGAAGTTACTTTAAGAGGAAGTTGAAGTTGATATGTTTTATTTTTTAATGCACGAAAATTGAATTAATTTTTTTTTTTATTTTTTTTGGAAGTTGGATTTATCAATGTTTCAGTTTGTAAGTTTGTTTTTGCTTTTTTTTATATCTGTGAAATGTGGAAATGAAAGTTAGAAAGTATGGTTTACGACGCTGCAGATGAGGAAACGTTTTCGCCCTCACTCGAATCCATCCATAAAACAGGATTTTGAGTTTACATTGAAGTGATAGAAAAATATCTCGCACAAACCAGAGTCAAAGACAAACTGAGATGCAAATATTTCGCTTTCAGAAGCGATAAGAGACTAAAGTTGGGGAGTTTATACGAGCGAATGTCGTGTTTATGTTTGCGTTAAAGGAATAGTGCAGGATAATTTGGAAATTTTTTAAATAAAAAGATATAAAGACAAAAAGGATGTCAGGTTAGAAAATTTTATTTAATGATTGTCAATAGAGAGGGGGAGATACTGCTTAAGGTCACAAGCGACTACGATGGCCATACGTGACCTGTCACAAGGCAGGCTAAAAATTGTACACAATCAAACCTCCAAATGGAATCGGGGACAACCAATGAAACAAAAACCAAAAAGCAAAAGAAAAGAAAGCCAGAGAGCAGAAGAATGCCGTAGCAATTGCCTGGATTGGCTGCCAGTATTGATGATGTCACTGTTCGCAATTGCAAGACGTCTCTAAAACAATTATAAATTATATAGTCCAAAAGAACATATCGAACACTAACTATTACTTTATCTCGACCACAAACTAAGGATTGTTTCTTCGTTAAAATGGAATGTTTAAAAGATACGGCCAATCTCTACCGCAAATGTTATAATCATTGAATTCTGCAAACTCACTATTGTAAATCACTTTAAAAATTTCTAACTTGCCCCCTTTAACATTAATATAAAAATTCTTAGAAGATAAGATTTGCTGGAAACTGATATTTCGATGCCAATTACGATCAGATTTCTAGAAATTCGATATTATTCAAAAGTAGTTACAAGAATAGTGCCCTGTTCGCGTTTTTTGTTATGTTTTATGAAGTGCACATCGCCGACAGAGAAAGGCGAAATGGACCCGGATAAAAAAATAGAAAGAAAACAATTGTTGAAATCCAAGTGTATACAAAAAGTGCGACTTCAGTTTTATCCTTTGGTCAATATTTGTCTCAGTTCTCTCATGCTTTATTCAATCGTAGGTTTTCAGTTTGGTTCGGTAAGAAGATAGTTGTTTGGCGATAACGGTCGAAACATTGAAGAGGAAGTTTTTATTTACTAAATTTAGCGCTGCGATGTCGCTGTATTACCACACAAGTGTCAATCAATAGTTTGTTGACCTTTTCAAAAGTAAATAATCACTTTGTAGTGAAGTGTAGCCAAGTAGTACTTAAAATATTAACATTGCTCAAGGAGATGTGTAAAATACAAAAGGATTTTATAATAATGATGAAATAATAAAAATAAATCAAATTAAAATGTCCCTTAGAAAATGGTCAGATCTAGCTTTAAATATGACCAGATCAGAAATTGATCCTATTTAATGAGATTTAACGAGAAATAACTGAAGAAATGTAGTAAAAATGGTAGTATTTGAAATAACTCAAATACAGTCGGACCCGCCAGTAGCGACCTCGGCTATAGCGTCAACCCGCTTATAGCGTCAACCCGCTTATAGCGTCAACCCGCTTA
>JAQIXT010002332.1:0-11244 GCA_034700445.1 Stenotaenia linearis | reverse complement strand
TCAAAAATGATTCAAAATCAATTTTTCTTTATAATAAGAGATTAAAATTTACCAAACACCTTTTAGTTTTGAATTTTAAACATATTAATGGAAAACAATGGCAAAAACTGCATTTTTTGTTTTGTTGGCTATTGTTATCAATAGGTTATTGTGATCACTTTGGGACCTCCCCAAAGTGATCACAATAAGCGGTGTCTACTGTACAAATTAATTATTGTAAATTTAATTTTGAAAAAAAAAGAATTAATTTACCGCATCAATTTTGTAAGACTATCTGCAAAGTTTTTTTGTAAAGTTTGCAACCTATTGTGGACATATATATGTGCATGGGCACGGTTCGGTTATTCAGTTAGCCGGTTATCAAAATTTTGTAACTGGTTAACCATTGGTTAAACCGGTTAAATTTTATTTTCAAAATATTATTGTTTGGTCACATAACTTAACAATTAGTTAATCAGAAGACATGTTATCTTATCTAATCTCTTGAATTTTGTATCAGGGTTGCCAGATTGGGCGATTTACCACAAATTGGGTGTGTTTTGCACTGTTTGCAGGTAAAAATCCCAATTTGCGGTTTGCGATTTTTTGGGCTTGAAAAAAATTACTTTGGCGCATTTGGGCGAATTGGGTAAAGTGGCAGAAACTCAACAGAAATCATTTGTTTTTTGACATTTTTCACAAGTTTGGCCACCAAGCAACAAATAATTGTATAATAAACGTGGTCATATGTCATGAAAAAAGTCAAGCCATTCAAATTTTGCCCTCCTTAAGAACATGGGGGGATCTAGAAAATTTTACAAGGGGAAGTGGTCAATTTTAGTATTAAAAAAATACATTTTGGTAATTATTGGTGAAAAAAAAATTAACCGGTTAAACCGCCGGTTAATTGAAGGTTATAAACCGGTTATAAAAAAACCTTAACCGGTTAACTGTTTACTGGCGGTTAACCAATTTTTTAACCAGTTCCGTGCCCATCCTTACATATATAGCAGTCATATAGAATGACCTAGACCAGAGTACCATCACATTTCCAGCCACAACTTCTTGACCAAGGGCTTATGTAGTGGAAGAATGAGACACTAAAGGTCAGATTTGTCCATTCTTTATCTTCCATGCTGAGGATTTGTTCAATTTCTAAGCATAAAATAAATTTTAAGCAACACTCTTAAAAAACTTTTGGGTGTAGCATAAAATTAAACAATATGATCCATATTGTCACCTCCTTTGATCTTATGAGCAATTTACCAAGAATTTGTGGTCAGAAATGGTTAAGCTTCCGTCTAGGTCATTCATTTATCGGGCGGTCTGGGAAGCTAAATTCTGTGGGCGCATGCATGCAGAAATAATTCCTTTTATTAGGGGCGGATGAGTTTTCCTGGATCCATGGCCTCTAATTAAGGGCAATGAGGTCACACTTACCCATCCTTCTTCAGCTTCCAGCTAAAAAAATCTACAAAATATCTAGTTTTTTGGCCGATTTGCAGTTTTTTAAGTTTTTCTTCAAAATCTGCAGAGAATCTGTGGAATATTTATTTTTTTGAAATTAAAATGCAGAAAATTTGTAAATTTTGAAGTACAACTGTAGAAAATGTGTAAAAAATGTACAAAATTGTTGAAAAAACTGCACAAAAAATTCAAAAAAACATCAAAAAGCTTGCAGTTAATCTTTAGATTTTTAGTTAGGCTGCTAAAGAGGCATCCCATAGTTTATTGTGAAGTTGTTTTATTCACAGTGTTGGCATTGCTTTTACTAGAGAGTTTGCAGAGAACAAAACTTATGTCTAATAACTTATAAATTCCATGTTAAATATAAGTTAGATTTATAATTAACATGGAATTTATAAGTTATAAAACATAAGTTTTGTTCTCTGCAAACTCCCTATTAATTAACTATAAAAATGAAATAGTTTACAAAAACTTGAAGGTGGAGCTCAAATCTTTTAAAGTAATGAGTTGTTTTTATTAAGTAAAAAAAAAAAAAAATTATGATCAACATTTTAATTGATCAGAATAGGGTTGAATTGAAGATTCTTTTAGCCCAAGGGTTGTTTTGCTTCAGATCAATATTTTGGTCAAGAATTTTCAAGATCATAATTTTCAATCGATAAGTTATTTCTTTGAAATGTCCTCCTATTCAATTGCGTATTTTCAATTTGGAAATCAATTGTAATTTCTATCTGGTTTTAAGTACGGTTGGCTTCTCCCTTACACAGCTTTCTTCTTGTGCAGTAACTACAAAAGATCCAGAAAAACAATTAGTTTTGAATTCTATCTGTAAGCTTTATAGAGTTCCTCGGCAGATGGCACTATAATATCTGTACCTCGGATTTTGAAATGGAGTCGTTGAATGATGTTGCACTTAGCAACAAGAAATAAAAGCGAAACTGATATAGTAATTGTTATCCGTAATAAGTTCGAAAGAGAATTACATTTATTTACAAAAAGTGGCAATACTCATTTTTTTATTAATTAATTTTTTATTTTTAATTTTTTTCAGTTGGTGGATACAATTTGGAGATGTATATTTCTTCGGTTTTATCATTCCTGTAATCATTTTGAATTTAGTAAGTTGTATTTTCTAATTTCTAAATTTATTAAATCACTAATTTCTATTTTTAAATTCCCCATACAGTTATTTATAACGTTATACTTAATTGTAAGTGCTGAATTAAGACACGCGAAGGCCGACAAATCATCTAAAGGAGAAATTAAGACGCACAAGTAAATCAATTCTGAACTTTCATTTAAAAAAATTAATATAGTGAATAATTTTTTTTTCTTTCCAGCGGTCATTTATTATATAAATGTTTAATGGTACAAATATTTCTCATCAATTTAACAATAGCAGCCATTTTACATATAAATATTCATATAAATCCTGTTCGTTATTATTTTTTAACTAGTATTATTGCAATGGTAAGTCAACTAGGAATTTAGCGATTTTTTGGTTTTCATTTGATCAAATATTAAGGGTGTGCAATATGCCTTTAATGCCAATGCGATACAATGTTTGAATATTTGAAAAATATTGTACTGAATGCACAATTAAATTGCATTTTGCGCATTGAGTATTTGGTAAACCAAAAAGTCACCAATTTCTTGTTTGAAAAGAATTAAAACAATTATAACATATTTAATTTCTTATTAGGGCTTTTTTACATTTCTATTATACGGAATCGACTTTAGTCGTGTAAGTTATTCACAATTTATCCTCAATTTAATGTAAATCTACATTCTATTGTTTCTTTTACAGAATTTTTGTTGTGATACTAATAAACCCAAAGAGCAGTTAGAACAAAATGTAGGTATTTGTATGCAGTGCACACTAGCAGTGGAGCCAAACTTATAAATTAACAAATAAATTGAGTAGTAAAAGTTAACTTAAGGTTTTGCTCCATAAACTCTAATGAGTTCATTGTATTGACTTTAAATTGACTATTGAATTTTTGCAGGAACTGTTAAACGTAACCGAAGGTTTGACAGGTAAATATAAATAATTTATTTTTGAATAGAATGGATGCAGATTAATGTGATGGCATCGAAACTTCAATACAGTGATAACAGCGAGTTATTAATGAGTTTGCGGTAGTGCATTTCCCGTTATAAAATTATAGTTAAAACTCGGATTTAGAATTTTAACTTGTATAATCTATGCAGTAGTGCATAATTTATTATAAAGTTATGTTGTGGTAATGTCAACTTAACACGACTAATCAAGGTTTTGCTGTTTTGTTCTGGCAGTCATAGCATTTAAATATGATAAAGACAGACCAATACTTCCACATAAACTTAGCTAAACAAAATTCTGCAGATTATTTAGGTTTTTTTGGCCAATGTACAGTTTCTTGAATTTTTTTCACAAAATCTGTAGAATATTTATATTTGTAAACTTTTAGCCAGCTAAAAGATTATGATAAATATTTTTCAAATTGGTCTTAATATACATTTATATTTATAACTTTATAACAGGAAATGCACTCTCATAACACTTTGGATATGGACAAAAAATCCACACCTGTTGTGGACAATAAACGTACTTGTAAACATATTTTAAGTGCTTTTGCAAAATAGCCAAGTTTTGTTGTTAAAGGGTGGGTGTCACTTGAATAAAAATTTGCAAATATTTATTTAAGCTCTTCCAAACCTAAATGAAACGGCCATTGTGATTGGATGATACTGGCTGATGAACAAACAGAATGACCAATGGTAAAGATGGCTCAAATGACATCATTTGAAACGGTAGAACTGGCTGGTAACCATAAACTGGCTGGTAACCAAAAAAAGACTGCTACTATATCTGTGAGAATTGATTGATAAGTTGTCTACAATGTTATAATAAAATATTATAATTTTTAGAATGAGAGCTTGACTATTCTAGACAAATGTAATCAGGTTTTTACTCGCATGTGCAATAAAATAATAAATAATGTAATAAAACACTAAAAAATTTCCTAAAATCTCCAGGAGGATCTACAACCCCAGCTAAAAAAGTCTAAAAAAATATCTACAGTTTTTTTTAGAGTTTTTGTACAGATTTTCTCCAAAATTTGCAGAATATTTACTTTTTCAAAATTAAAATTGCAGAAAATTTATAGATTTTGAAGTAAAGTGTAGAAAATATATAAAAAAATCTACAAAATCAGCCAAAAAAAACTGCAAAAAAAATTTCAAAAAAATCTCCAAAAAAATCTGTAGATTATCTTTAGATGACTTTAAAAACATGGGTGTTAATTAAAGTGAGGTCACTTAAATCCACAAATACTGAAGCAGAATTAGCGAGGGTTGGATTAACTCCAAGCTGAAAAGGGTAAACATTTTTAATGACACCCACCCTTTAGGGATCATAGCAAATAAGCAGTTTTTAGATACAGGACTATGTCCACTCATTAGGGAGGTAGATCCAGGAGTACAAGTAGTTTTAAGCCCTCCTTCTTGTAGGTGTATAAAGGTCAAGCTAAGGCTGAAGCAGGAAAGCCAATCGTGTAGTTACACTGAGATTGCAAGGGGCAAAATTTTTGTTAAATAATTAATGCATGACCACGAAATTATCAGAGAATAAACTTTATATAAATATGTTAAAAGTAAAAAAATTTCAGATTTTTATCTTTAATAGGAAAAACTTTTTTCTATACGAGAAAACAGATGTTTACAAATATAATCGCTGTCCATATCCAACTGTGAAGTGATTTTTGACAACTTTTGGCTATTTTAGGACTATTTTCACACCAGTTTCGATTTAAAACACACAAAAAACTAATTTCTCGGACTGTTTTCACATTTCTACATCCACCACTGCAAAAAAAATTAAATTTACAAATTTCAAGTCAATGTGAAAGTTAACTTTACATCAACTTTTATCGCTGTAAAGATACAACCTTTACAACAAGAAAAGTTAACGTAAAGATAACTTTACATTGACTTGAAATTTGTAAATTTAATTTTTTTTGCAGTGCACTCCACAAACTTTCAGCAAATTTATCAAAAATTCTAAAACCATCCTCTTTTTACTTCCAGATCTCCACAAACCAAACTGTATAGAAGAGTATATATTGACGAACAAAATCCACGACGCATCAGTGTGCCGCAAAAAGAGAAAAAGCAGGGACAAAGCAAAAAGCCGGGAAGTGGAGGATTTGCTGCCTGACGTAACAGCAAATCAAATCAGTAAAATGAGAGTGGATGAGGAGGACGAGGAAAAAGTGAGCGTCGCCGAGGAGAAAATCGAAGACACGGCAGTGGTGATGGGCGACGGCTACATTCATTTAGTGAGTTACGAAGGAAGTCCCAAGAAATTCAGTCAAACGGACAAAAGAGTGTCCTTTTCGCCTACGGTGATGATGTCCCAGTGTTTTGATGAGATTAAAGCGAAACAGCAGTTGAAACCGGAGCCGGGAAAGTGTTACATCAGAGACACAAAACAACATCCACCGCCACTTCCTCCTAAGTTATCTTCGACGAAGAGAAATCTGTTTGCGCACGAGGTGCCTGAACCAATTCCGTTGCTCCAAAGTGTGAATCATCGTGATGTGACTCAAGAAAAAGTGAATTGTGTGAGCAAGAAAGAGACTCAAAGTGTTGTGAATAGACCTAATGTGATACTGAATGAGTGATGTTACTTTGACCAGTTGGATTTATGTGAAAAGATGTGTATTGTTGTTTTTGTGATATGATAAAACCAAAAGGACTTTTTTTAAAATATGAAATGTGATTTTTATTTTATTTTATTTTACTAGTTGATAGTTGAGACGTCGGGAAGTGGAAGGAGATTTTTTTGCAGTGAAGAGTTGTTGAGGTTTGAAATAAAAGATCATCTTGTTGGATATGTGCGTTGTTAGATGGTAAGTTAGGTAAGTGAATTGTAGTGGATATTTGCGCCGAATGTTTCCATGGGAGATTTCTAGAAATAGATTTTTATTCAGTTTCAATTAAATTTTCGGAATTTTATTGGATTTCCGTCAAATTTTATTAAATATAATTGAATTCCCGCGAAATTTCTATAATTTCATACAAATTTTAGAAGTTTTCAATGAATTTTACACAAATTTTAGGAATTTTCATTGAATTTTAATAAATTTTTAGAAATTTTCATTGAATTTTCATTGAATTTTCACAAATTTTAGGAATCTTTGTTGAATTTGGTATTTGCTGCTAACATCAAATTTTTGGAATTTTCATTGAATTAACACGAAACTTGGAATTTTTATTGAATTTTTATTTTATTTTAGGACCTTTTATTGAAGTTTCATTGAATTGCCATCAAACTTTTGGAATTGTTATTAAACTTTCAGCAAATTTTGGATTTTTATTGAATTTCCATCAAATTTTAGAACTTTACATTGAATTTCCCTAAAATTATAGGACTTTTCATTGAATTTCCATCATCAAACATTAGGAAATTTTTAGGAATTTTTTCACAAAAATTTAAAGTATTTTACAATACACAATATCAACATACTATCCCCAAAAATTAACTAACAAAATTATTACTTTTACTTCACTCTAGCCATCTCCTTTAACATCGAAATACACAAACCTAAACTTCCTTTTCAATGATCTATAACGAGAATATTTCTAATATTTGATCTCGTACAACAAAAACACGCTTCAATAATCTCATTCTAGTTGCGTGACTTATCTTCAGTACAAAGACGTTGAAAGGAATTTGCACAATTCATTATAAGCCGAGCACTCTCCCAAATGGTGCCACCAAAGCAGCAAAAGAGCCAAGGCTAAGCGTTGACTTTTTTCTCTCCTCCTTATGTCATGTTTTCTGAGGGTGGCTAAGTGGAAAAATGATAATTTCAGTCATTAAGGAAGTTGAATAATGTATGTGAAAAGGGTCAGATATGAGTTACATATAGATAAGGTCTTAAAAATAACTTTTTAGCAGTTGCAGCAATTTTGTTCGCTTTAAATTTTTTATGGTTTTTTTTCTATGGGAAGAAATTGCTGCTTTAAACTGAATGTTGCGATTTGTATTTTGGCAGCAGGCGGTTGGTACATTGGTCAAATGGGCAACATTTCTTGGAATAATTCATTTGTGGAAGTATGAATAAGTTTGAGTATGGAAATTTGAAGTTTTTCATTATATGCTTAATATGTTGGTGATTTTGGGATATTGAATGTCTCAAATTTTAAAATTTTTTATTAAATTTTAATCAGATCTTAGAACTTTTTATGTATTTCAACCAAATTTTAAAACTTTATATTCAATTTCAACCAAATTTTAAACTTTTTATTCAATTTCAACCAAATTTTAAAACTTTATATTCAATTTAAACCAAATTTTAAAACTTTTTATTCAATTTCAATCTAAAATTAGATGAAAGTACAAAAAAGGCCTGAAATTCGATGAATGTATAATGAAAAGTTCGAAAATACCTACAATTCTATAGTAATTCAATGAAAATTCTAAAAATTTGATGGAACTTCAATGAAATCAAACTGAAATTTCTCACTCTTTTACACTAGATTCTGTATCTCAAAATGGGTAATTTTGTCAAAATTTACCTTTAAAAAAACTATTTCTGCCCTTCTTATATAACACACCATGTTGTAAACAATTAGTGGCTGAATAAGACTCGCGAGCAGACTTCACTGGTGATAGAGAGTTACGAGTGGGTTGTTGTTCCTCTTCTTGCTAGATCCTGCGTGACAAATGGGATTTCTCGGAGCATTGTTTGCAGATAAGAGCAGAGCACATGTGACAGATGTCTCCTGTTAAAGGTTTCTTTAAAAACTAATAGCCATACACACGTATCAAAAAGATTTTTTTCTATTGAAAATTAACAAACTTCTATTTCTGTAATCTACAGACCTCGATCAGTGAACCGTTTGATTAAACCAATCGACAAATGGTTCATTTAATGCTTATTGTTTTGGCCAATTTAATTTAATAGCTATAAACAGCTGAATGTAATTGATTGTGCATATTTTTCGATGAATTTAATTGGATTTTAATTCTGTTTTAGAGTGGAGATCGTTTCTAAATTATTACAATAGTGACAGGAATTACAGGTGTGAAAAGCTTGAAATATAATTCTCGTTGCTGATTGCTTGAGGAAGGAGTTATCAACTGTTAATATTTTAATCATTTATGTTCATTTTTAGGTCGGAAAAATTGCTTTTGTTATTAATTTTTTAATTGCAATTTAACCTTCGGTGGGAAAGTTTGCCTAACTCAAATTGTCTTTTAATTAGGTATGCGAATCAATAGAAAGATGTTTCAACTTGTCTTCAAGTTGTGTTGTTGAAGATGAAGTGCAGAAAGGGCGAGGCTTATTCTCTTAGAAAGGCTATTGAAGTTAGTCTTCAGTGTACCTTGGTTTTCTAACTACTCAACTCAGTAAGATATCCTTGCTAAAATAGATTACAGGTTTTTGGCTGGTTTGTGGTTTCTATGAATTTTCTAAAGATTTTCAGCAATTTTCTTCAAAGTCACTTTGAAATCATTTTTTAAAATATAAAATTTTAGTCCGTTCGAATTTATGGTTTTTCGAACTTAAGTCCGTTTCAAAGTCATTAACTACATCTATCAACAAAACTAAGAACCTTATATAAAATGTTCACAAAGAGACCAAAAATAGACAAAAAAAAGTCAGTTTACTTATAATAAAAGACTAAAATTAATCAAAAGTGTACAAAGTTTGCATTTTTAATACATAAACTGTTGACTTTAACCCATCACTAAAAATTACAAACAACTTCAAACTCAAACCCAAACATGCCAACCAAAACTCAAATCGATCCTTATACATTTAAACATTTCATCCGTGTGTATCTACATAAAAAACCCAAAATGAGAATGAATTTTTGCATGTACACTGCATAGCACGAACCATAATCCGAGGGACAAGAATCCCGACACAGAAATGAAAAGCATGAGAAATGAAAAGAGTGGCTCGTTTCCTCAAACTTATTGATCGTCAAAGAATATTCTCGACGCTTCCTCTATGTCATTGCCAACTTAAGGTCCTCAGCTCAAACATTCCACTCGTAGACTTATGAGAAATTATCACAGAGTGAGGGAGAAAAGCAATTTCTTCTTTGTCAAGCCAGCCTCAAGTTGATAGCATCAAATAATAGTGGAAAATTGTAAAAACTTTTCCACACCAGGTCACGTATTATGACAAGACGGTGATAAAAATTAGTGTGCTGTAAAGAAAAAAAGTAAAAAATATAAAAAAATATAAAAAGAAAGAAAAACCAGCAGTCCTTATCGAACTGACATTGTACCTTGAGCACCACCTGCGCTTCCTTGCGTTCACACACCCTTCTTGCGTTTCTAATGAGGCCAGAGTCAAGCAAAGTCGACCTTAGGGCTAACACTGATATCGAAGAGGTCCAATGCAATCAACTTCTTCTTGTTGCTCCAGATGTTGTTGCTTCTACTTTTTTCCAGCAGTCTTATTGTATCAACATCTACTCTTCGAAATTCTTCACGTATAAAAAAAATGGTCAACTTTCTTGATGGTAATACTGGAATTTCAACATTTTTTTCTATCATTAATTTTCTATCACTTTTTTCTTTGTTGATGTAATGTTTACATTACATTTTATTACGTTTTATTGTATATATAAGTTTGGAAATGTGTTTTTTCCCACCAAGTTTTTTTATTTTCTTGTTTTTTACACTTAAAACTCTTTTTATTTCATTTTTATTACTATTTTTTGGTTTAGTGTTTTCTTTTTTGTGTTGTTATTGGAATTTTCACCACATTTCTATTCATTCTGTGATACTTGGCAATAGTTTTACCATTTTTGCCTCTCACCTGTCTCCATTATGCGGAGCTGAGCTCATAAGCCTGCCATTAGGAAGTGCTTTTGACAGATCATTAATTTTCGGTGCATATGTAAGGGAAAAAATAATTTTTAAAAAAATAGATGGGTTGATGTAATTTATAATTTAATGGGAGCTAATATTGACTTTTGAAATTTGATTCTTCTTTGCTTGAAAAACATCATAAAACTGGAAGCAGCTGGCCACACACACATGGCGTCATCAAGTGTCATTTTTGAACAAAGTTTTTAAAAGAGGAAAAAAATGTGGGGAATTCTTTTTTAGATTGTGCCACCCCATTTGGCATCCTGTAGAAACAGATTGTCTTAGTGGAAAAGTTGAACTCGTTTAGCAACAAAAGGCACAAATGAATGTTTTATCATTGGATGAGCAAACACTAACAAAAATTGTTTTGTTTGGAGCTTTGTTGGAAAGCTAAATTTTTATTTTTATTATTTTTTTTTTTTAAAAAGCTCCCTAATATTGTGTTTTTTTGTTATTTTGTTTTAAAACGGAAATACTAGTGCTATGATATGTCTATTTATCTCTTATTACATGAAGTGGGAATGAAAGAAAAATGTAATACATTAAATTCCACTACAATTCTCAAAATAATCTCAATTCAACTTAGAAGTGTCTTACGACGTTCAAAAATAGTTTAATTCTCTTTAAAATGCTTTCTGGAAAATTATAAATTTTCTACCTTGGAAATAATTTTCTACCCTGGCTGATTGCGAGCTTTTTAGACAGGCTGAAAATAGAGATACGAAATATCCCTTTCAAAGAACTAAATTACAAGTAGACATTGAGCTGCTTCTCAGAAGGAGTCTTCATTTTTATTTCACACTAAACAAGCTTAACCTCAGTAAACCTAAACCTGTCCTGAGTATGGTTTTGGTAGAAATCTAAAATTGTTTGAAAAGGATGCCATTGTGTGGAACAGCACATGAGCTTTCATTTAAATA
>JAQIXT010002331.1:0-11245 GCA_034700445.1 Stenotaenia linearis | reverse complement strand
ACAAATTTAAACAAATTTTTTGAATTTTTGAACAAATTTAAACAAATTTTTTGAATTTTTGAACAAATTTAAACAAACTTTTCAAATTTTAAAAACACTTTCTTAATATTTAATCAAATTTTTCAATTTTTCAGTCCATTCTCAATTTTTAACCAACAAAAAAAAAACTGATAAAACATAATCAAATTTCCCACCCCCTTACATAAAAAATTAAATTACAATTCAAAATGGTGTCACATTATAAACCAAAATTAAATTTACTCACATTTTAATTCAATTCTGCTTCCATTAACCAGATCAGTTTGAAATGCGCTGACATTTGCAATCCGTGCCGTCCGTGGGACATCAGCAAACTGTGGAGTGACCGCGTATGTGAGGAGTTTTTTCGCCAAGGTTGGCACGAAAGGTCCCACGGGGACGCGTTTGGTTTGTGATGCGTTGCTTCGTGTTTACAGGCGACTTCGAGCGGCAGTTGAGACTTCCAGTTACCACCTTCTGTGATCGAGTAGCCATGTCTAAACCTAAGATCCAAGCAGGTGAGATAGGCTGTGAGTATAGTACTCTCTGTTCTTGAATATTCTTATTTGTCCAACTTCTTAACGGTAATTAATTAATTATATGTTAATGAATTCATAGATTTTCTGCCCTAAACCATGTATTCATGTATAAAAAAGTATTATACTGATTTTTGATTTTTTTTTCTGTGTGTTTGTGTATATATTTGTTGGATTTAGTGATTTTTTTTTAAAATTTTTGAATTGTCTGTTTTAGGCTTTTTCCGGTTTGTTGTTGGACCGCTTTTCGAATCGTGGAGTCGGTTTCATCAGTCGCCACTTTCACGTGTTATGATGACAAATCTCAGGAAAAATCAAGTATATAGATTAATTGGTTTAATTATAATAATTCATCAATTCTAAGATGCCATTGATTGTAAGATGCACCATTATTTTCAGTGCCTATAGCAAAAAAAGCACTTAATACATTGTAAAGTGTGTGAAGTGAATTATAGACACGTAAGACGTGTCTCTAATTCAGTTATAAAAATTGAAAAAAGTTTCTTAGAATTGATGAAATTAGTACGAGTTGTGGTTTTGTTTGTTAGGAGGGGCTTTGGATGATAGTTGAATATTAATTTTTGATGAAATTAGACAGTTTAGTTAAATTTAATGAAATTATGAATAATTTTAAATTTCTGTGTGTAGTTTTGTGGAATTGAAAAAGATGAATATTTGACCAGAAGTGTGTTTGGAATTAGATGCAGAAATTTCAGAATATTGCAAAAAGTAAATAAAAATGAAACAAAATTTACTTAAAGAAATGGGGAAAAAAGGTGTTACTGTATAATTTTACGAAAAGTGTGGGGGGAAAAAGGGGGAAAAAACCGAGCTAAAAAAATGTTTGAAAAAAGACTAAAAAGTAAAAAAAAAAAAAAAAAAGATTAAAAGAAATGTAAAAATAAACTTTCTAAAAATCTAAAAGAAGTGAAACCAAAATTGTGCAAGGCAAGTTTTAAATTCTATAGAAATTTAAAGACCAAGATGGTCTTAAATTCCAGTTTAAAATATACTAATTGATAATTTTGTAGACTTACCGTATATAGAAATTCTGACATTTTACCAAAAATCTACTTTGGATAAGAAAATTCTAAAATTCAACAACATGACAATAACTAAACCAAAATTGTATCAACAAAACTTGCAAAATTATGATTAAATTCATCAACCACCACACCTGCATTACTACCTTTAATTTAAAAAAAACTGTCGAAATACAGAACCATCATCACACAAAAACTTTTAATTTTAGCCAATATCATTTCAATTACTTCACAAAAAGAAACATAAAAAAAACTAATTCAACTTCTTATCCTTTCACAGGAGCACTGGGATCACATGGTACAAATGGAAAAAGAAAATGAATCCGAAGAGCTCGAAAACGACAACGAGGAAGACGAAGAGGAAGAAGAAATCGAAGAAATGAGCACAAAATCGAGCGAACACTTCGTAGAAGAAGGCGACGACTCTCTCTCATCCAGCTTCGGCCGCCGGCACAGCGTGCCACTGAGCATGCCCAAACTGTCACTACCTCGGACAATAATTCGCAGACAGAGTTTCCCTCGACACAAGGAAACCCAGAGAGCTTTATCAGCCGAAGCCCTGATAACGGAGTCGCGCATAACATCGATCAGCAAAGAGGCGTCGCGCTTATCGGGTCTTCTAACCGATCCTAGAAGCAACAAATCACTGGTGAAACAATTGACGTACCCACCGACGCGCACGCAGCAGCGAATTTACTCACAGTCGTGGGAAGAGGCGTGCGCCGCACTCATGCCGGGCATGATTTCCCCGGCCGTCGTCGCCGAAATCAAAGCACAAGAGGAGAAAAGGGCGTTGGAGGAGGTGCAGCCGAAGAAATGCGAAAACGGATGCGGAACGCCGCCGGAATTAGTACCTGTTTTAGTCGATACTCGTCAAAGTCGTAGAAGTAGTCCGAAAAGGCACAATGAGGCAGAGGATAAGGAGAATAAGAACCCGCAGGAGATGCGGAGGTTGGTGCGGAGGCACTCGGAGGAGGCTGCACTCGATGCACATAAATATTCGTCCCGTAGATCCAGTTCTCAGGGATTCAGCCGGGGATCCGGATGGCGTGGATCGGCGCCTATTAGTTTTATCCGGTCGGAGGAAACTGCAGGGGGACTCAGAGGAGGGAGTGAGAGACGGCGTGCGTCGGTTCCAGTTGAGGCGCTTCTGGGTAATTTTGGGTTGATTTTCGGTGTTGGTGGTGGTGAGGAAGCAAATTGTAGGAATTTTCAAAATTGTTGGTGAAAAATTCGATCTAATTTTGTCTGTTTTAGGTGAAAATTTATTGAGTTCGTTTAGGAATTCGATAATTCCTCGAAATTCATGTAAAAATTTGATGGGTTCATCTAGGAATTAGAAAATTCGTCATAAAATTTGTATTATTCAACTAATTCGTCTAAAAATTTAATTGGTTTGTCTGGAGATTTGAGTAATTTTCAAAAAATTCTTTTAATTGACTAATTCATTTAAAAATTCGATCGGCTCAAAGGAAAACTCAACTAAATTCAGCGAGTTTTTGATAAATTGGACAAATTTTTCAAAAAGTTTGTCTAATTCATCTAAAAAAGCTATCAGTTTATTAAAAAATTTGACTAATTTAAAAATTCGAAAAATAAATTTAACATTTATCAGAAAATTAGATCAAAATTTGAAAATTTTTCAATCAATTTATTAAAAAAACAAATCAACTCTTACATTTGCTTCATCTTCACAGTTACTATCTACACATTTTTTGAATTTTTTTCTCAAACTTCACAAATTAGGAACGATCCAAAACACTTCGGGTCTTGAAATTTAAATTCCAAAATCATCAAAACACACAAACATAGATAGAATCCTAATCTTCCAAATCTACCATTACTCTTTTAACACCAACCACCCACAAAACCTAATATCTAATAACCCCTTCTACCCTTTATCCCCAGATTACCAAACACGTCGACAGTCGGCCGATTCCAACTTCTCTTGTCGACGCGGTTCGGTACCAATCTGCCGCCGAGAGAGCATCCTTTCGGACACAATTCACACGATACCGTCAGGCTCAGATTCAACCCTTCAAGACGAAATGAAATACGTAGCAGCTCGTCGATCGTCCAGTCCAGACCACGTGACGATGGCCGCACACTTCGCCCTCCGACGCAGCTCAGTGCCCACGGATTGGCCGCGAAAGCTGACACCGCTGTCTCTGTGCAATTTCGAATCCAGCCCTGATTTATTGACGCGCAAAGGCTCGGGAGGCATTGAATTAATGACTGCATTGTTTCGACCGAGGAGGAGGTCAGCCGACTGGCCCCCTCCGCCTTTGTCCACCAGTTTGGCCGGTCGAGGCAGCCGTTGGTGGAGAAGAGAAGCAATGACTCGTCAATCTGAATCTTTTGATTTGGGCTTGTTGTTGGCCAATGACCCCGAGCTCGATCAGATGGAAGACGCCGATGCCGTACCAGAAAATGATCACATACGATTATGTGGTCGTAGGTCATCACTTCCGGTTGATGTCACCCGGTTGTTGTGAACTGTATTGTTTTGGTGAGTTGGAAAGTCAATTGTTGTCACTCGGTGTGTAATGTGATTAACAAGTTGACGGTGATTGATATCAGTGCTGGATTAAGACATGTTGCAATAAAGTTTTTAAAAATAATTCATGTATGGACGAAATTTAAGTACATTAGTGACACCAGACATTTTGGTTGTTAATTAAATTTTAAATTTTTTTTTCTGGGAGCTCCTCTAGGTATTTGTCGATTGTGTATGTTGGATAATCTAGCACTGATTGATGTTATTGAGTTGCGGAGTGCATTTCCAGTTATAAAATTATAGTTAAAATGCTTCTTTTAAATTTATGACAGTGACAGTTGTGACAGTTGTTATGGTAATGTAAACTAAACACTGTTAAGTGAAGTTAAGTCAAGAAAAAAATCAAAGGTTTCGCTGTTTTTCCCCCCCGTTAAATGTGATAAAGACAGGCTGATGCTTCCATATAAAATCGCTGATGATATATTCCAAATTGGTTTTAAGCAATTTCAGGCGTGATTAGAATCAACTATACTTGAGTTTTATTTTATGATGAACAAACGAAAATAGATTTAGCGAAAACCAATTTAGAAAACCAATTTAGCAAATTGGTTAAGTGATTGATTAAATATCTGTTCTTGAATTTTTGAGGTGGGAAAAGTCCATTTCGTGTGCCATGTTTGAATAGTGTGAGATGGAACTTGGTGAATTTTCTAAATTATTTTATTTCACAACAATTTTTTTTTTTTGTAACTTGAAATTTTTGTTGTAGTTGTTGCTTTAATACGAGTTATAACTCTTTAACTATAACTTTATAATAGGGAATGCACTTCTGCAAACTCATTATTATTTTATGAATATTTTTAGTGATTTTCAAAGTTTGTGGGTTATTATTAGAAAAGTTTTTAAAAAAATAAATAGATGTAATAGCTAATTTTAGTACTAAATACTTAAAATGTCAAAACTAGTGATGAGTCAACTCTAAACACTGAAGTATCCCATTCAAAAGTTAACTACATATTTTTTTATTGCAAGAAATTAAAGTAAATTTAAAGAAATACTAAAAATATTCAAAAAATGATGTGCCTGATTGAACAATTTGCATTAAAGCATGTTAAGAGTACTTAAAAAACAAGAATTTGGAGCTTTTGCTATATTTTAATCATATGGTGTAATTTATACCTGTTGTCTTTCATTCGACATCTTTAATGTTTTGAATCTCATTGCATTACTTTGAATCTGTGATTTTGGAAAACTGTCAAAAACAGATGCGATTAGCTATGACCCGCTGAAAATAATTCATAATTTTAATAGATTTAATGATTCAGAATATATGATCAGAAGTAGTCGAACTTATTTTGCGACCAATGATAACTGATCGTGACCAGTTCAATAAAATTCGTTGAAATATAAAGTGAAATTTAGCAGAAGATTAATAAAACTTAACAGAAATTCAGTAGACATTCCATAATTTCAATAGAAATCTGCAGAATTCAAAAGTTAAAGTTGAAAATAAAATTGAGTTCTTTGAGGCTTAAATTTAATAAAATACAAAGTATTTTTGTGATAAATCGGATCACCTCCTTAGAATACTGATTCAAGACTTAGTTCTAAGCAAGATTTTAAAGATTCAAAGATTCAGATGCCGATGGTGTGAGCGGTCGTATTTAATTACGATCGATCGCAAATACATTGCCTCACTGCTTTTGGCCGAGAGATTCAAACTTTAAAAATGCAAATTAGATTCAAAAATGTTTTAAACATTTTTAATTTATTTTTAAATTGCAAAATAATAAATATATTTATTTGTTTATTTTTAGGTCCAGTTTGATGGACGTTTAGTTGAAATGTCATTGTGATTCCCAATGTTTGTGGGGCCCCTCCAAACCTGATTTATTTTCAAGTTCTGAAAATTTTTTATTTAAAAGAAGACTTGACCGATCTCAAGAGTTTATTTGGGACTTTTTTCACAAGGATTTTTGCTCAAATTTCGTCGCCCTACAGATGTTTGTTGAATGTAGTTTGTATGTTTTCTTTTGTCTTGTGGCTTCCGGTCCAGCAATAAGGCGACCACATTTTTGCACATAACCTTATATAATAATGTTTCACCTTTTTTTTATCGTAATAAATTAATAATAAATAAATAAAAACAAAATAAAAATAATAAAAATCGTTTGAAAATGTCTTATTTTTTATATTTTCCTTTAATTTTTGCATACTGTTTCTTAACTATTATTATATTAATTCATTGGCTATGCAATATAGATTAATAAAGTCAATTTTCCTTTATTTATATTTTAACATTCCTCTAATAGTCGTTTTGTGTGGTATTTGTTGTTATTTTCTCTCGTTTTTGCTCAAATGTTTTGTCCGCGTGCTGATTGTTTACATTTTCTATAGTTTTAGCTTAATCATGACTTTTTTAAGAACGAAAAATAATAAAAATAAAATATAAAGCCATTTTTTCTTCATTTCAAAATAAGACAATTAATTAATAGTTGGTTGTAAAATCAAAATCGATGAATAAATGACAAAAGTAACAACTGCCATCTTTAATAACAATCCCGTAACATTGGTCGAACTGTAAAAAAACATCACAAATAAAAATCAGTTAACGAAAATAAATTCGCTTGTATAAAATAAATTGTGTCGATTTATTTATTTATTAAAATAAAGTTACATTTTTTTAAATTTTTTTTTAAAGAATTTAAATTTATTTTTTGCGCCGGTCCTGTTAAGTAATTCGGTGACGTAATTTAATGGCACGAAACTTCTTTGGCAAGAACTCGCGAACGGGTAAACTTGTTGACCGTAAATAGGATGTTGCAGACTAATTTCGGATCCGACTCAGTGGGACAACAAAACTTTCAACGCCGTTTGAAAAGTTTACCCCAAATTCCAAATGTGAGATTCATTTTCATCGTCATGAAACCCGGTTTCAATTTAGGCGCCAAATTTTATTCAAAAACACCACAACTCCGTTACGGCCGCAGAGAAAGGTAAGAACCTTTAATCACCTTGCAAAACTCAGCTGCGCTTTAATTTAATTCACTATTTTTAAGTTTCGAGCTGAAATTCTTGTTTTATTTTCAAATTTTTTACTTTTTAAATCCCTCACAAGATGGCGCCATCCGCCATTTTGTGCTTTTGGGTGTCGAAAGTGATAATTTTTATTTGACAGTTGGAAATCGATAGAAACGAATTACTTTTTAAACAAAATAGATTGCGGAAAGGTTCGACGTAATTCGTGCGTTTATTAATTTCGTTCGGAAGGGAATCAAAGCGAATTTGAAACTGTATGCAAATAAATCGATCGATACGAATCGAATTTGACTGAACGATTTTCTATTAAATATTCGATTTAGTGGCTCGTATTTACTGTCAAAGTGGTGTAGGTTTGTTAGCGAGATAAAGAGTGAGTGCCTTTTTCCCCCAACCAACTTGTGTAACGCGAATTCATCTGGTTGCTAGGCAACCAGTTTCCTGCGTTGCCAGGGACAACGGAGCTGCTTTGTTAGGGCTGGGAACAGCGTGGGGCAAAATCCAGTGGCACAAATTGACAATTATTCCACGCCACTGCTGCTGCCATCAACTAAGTCTAGCAAGTTGCACCCCGAACTAAATTTTTTTTACAAATAAATAATAATAATACTTACAAAATACATTCAACTCGTTTAAAAACCGCAAAATTTATAATAACGACAATAAAATGATAATATAAGCTCAGCCTTGTGGCGAAATATGAAATCAGAATTATAATGTCAACAATAGGGAGTGAGTGACCGGGATTGGTATTCGAAAAAGTTTTATAAAAATTTTTAATTAATTTTTATATAATATTTAAAAAATTGACATTTGTTTAGGAAAATATATAATATATTATAGTTAAAATAAACCAATTATTGTTTGTTTAACGTTCGCACGACATCGAAGGAATTTTATGCGTTACTTGGTATGAGTAATGCAAGAATGGATGAGGGTGAGAGAATGTCCAACGGTTGCACTGATGGTGCTGACATTAATTAAGGTTGCGGTTGGATTGGATCCGATTGGATTTTGGGAAAATCTTATCTGGATTTATTCAAATTTTGGTAAATATTCAAAATTTGAATAATTTAATTTTTTATTTAATTCTTTTGTGAGGGTTTATAAAATTTTTAGGATATATTGGATACGTGCTCGATCCAATCAGAAAATATTCAGATCGTTACTTTCGATCCGATCCGAAACCGATCAAATACAAACCAATAGATATTAAGTCCAAGTTGAGCGACAAAATCAAAATAAAACCAAAACAAATTTTAAAAAAAGAAAAAAAAAAGAATCTCGTTACAACAAACCTCAAGGGACCAGAAAAAAAACCTTCATTATAACGAAATTTTCATTGTAAAAAATTGTTACAACCAATAAAATCATTTTAAAAATCCCACAAAGTTTAAGAAACAAAATCACAAACTAAAATATCTACCGAAGACAAAATGACCAAACGTCAGAGAACATCGGTAAGCGCAGTAAACATTAAACCGTGAATATTTCATCACGTCAAGCTAAGGTCACCTTGCCGACCTCGAATCTTTGCACTTCCGGTTCGGCAATGACGTCAGAGCACTTTAGCTAATTAAATTTTTGATTAGTTTGTTAATAACAGATGCGCCATTTTCTTAATTACGTTAATTAAAACAGGAATGATGGAAACCGTGCCGGATGCCAAACTGGGCCACCATCAAAATTCCCCTTTTTCTCCTCTTTCATCACTCATCGCCGTCTTTTCTCGAAACCCATCTTCCATTTTGATTAGGACTTGAAGTCCTATCATGTGCACGGCAGGGAAAACTGCAGACAAAAACGGGACCCTCTTAATTTTAATAGCATCCCTCAAATTTAAATACTCTCGAAAAATTTTTCCTTTGAGCGGTGGGTGTGCTTGTCAGGCAGCGCGTGATGAATATTCATTGGGCGCTGGTGGTTGAACTGCGCACGCGCCAGCCGGCCTGCCACGCGCTGTGCGAAGGCGGTAATTAGTGGCAGCCCTCCCTTACTCTCTCTCTCTCTCTCTCTCTCTACTACACTACCCTCCACACCCCTTCCCCTCCTCTCTTCTCCTCCATTTGATTGCAATGGAGTGCCGCTAGTGAGTTGTCATGGTAACGATGGCTAGGCCAAACCTTTGAACCCCAATCGATAGCAGCTGACCAAATGCACATGCACGGGGGTCTGCGCGAGTTTTAGTTTGTAGTCTGGTCTTAGTCCATTCGAGCAAACGGTAATCGTGGTTTATTGTTCCTCTATGCTTGTTAGGCCTAAATTGGATTCGTGGAATAATTATGGGGATTTTTTTTTTTTTTTTTTTTTAAATTTTTTTTTTTTTTTTTTAAATACTGGTGTTTTTATTAAAATGAGTGCAATGTTGGATTGGAGGGTGAAATGATTTTGGTGTTTTGTGGAATGGAAGTTGTGTTTTGGAAGTTAGGATTCGATTGTGTTTTGAAAATGTGAGGGATGGATGTAGAGTGATGGGTTATTTTGGTGGTTAGTTGGTAATCGATGGTTCTAGAAACTGTATTGGATTAATTGAGGGTTTGCGAAGAACAAAACTTATGTCTTATGATGTGAACTCGGTTGTCTGTATTGGATTTTTTGCGAATTTGTTGTGTATATTAGGTAAGACTCTCTTTTAAAATGATCTTATGAACCTAACCTAGTGTTCTAGAAAATTAAAGTTAGAGTAATTTTTGAGAAATTTTGCGAGTGGCTTCACTGCGAGTACTGTGTTCCAGCAATTTTACCGAAATATGAATAAATAGGGTGGATAACGAGGTATTTGATTATTTGTTGAGTATTCTTTATTCGTTTTTACACTTTTTGTTGCATTTTCTTAAATAAAAACATTTAAAGCAGAGAAAAGATGGAATTTTGAATTAAGTTGAAAATTTTTCGTTCATGACGTCAGATTAGCGAACGTTTTAGAACTTTAATGTAACAAATAATCTTTTAGAAGATTAAGGGGTAAATTTAATCTTCTTGAAAATTGTTGCGACGGAGTCGCACATTTTATAGTAAATTTTTTTTCTAGAACTTTAAGTCAATGGAGAAAAGCGCCAAAGAAAAGTAGTCCAGAAAAAGGGTAAAAAATAAAATTTTTTTCCTTAGAAATCAATGTTAATTGATTATATCTTGATTTTTTTTACTGTATTTTGTTATGATTCAGTAACTTAAAGTTTGATTTTCACATTTTGTAATATTGGTATCGAAAACAAAGACTAGAATGAAGGGATTTTTGTACAATAGTTATTCAATGCGATTAGCCTAAAGCTGGGTTAAGTGTATGAAAACCATACTACATCACTCCTGGGTGATGTTCATCAATGATCATCCTCAACAACTTTTCTGGACATTATTTTGGTTTTTTGGAAAAGTTATGTACATTTTTCTTGAATTTCTCTACTTTTTTTTAAATTTTTTTTTTTAAAACATTTTTCTGAATTTGAGTAGAAAATCTTTGAACTTTATTTCCCGAGGTAAAATAGCTTTTATTTTCTACAGATTTAGAGCCAATCTCTTGAGTCCCACTAGTATATTTAGAGTATATAAGAGTTGGAAGATTTTCTTAAAACTCAACTGTTTTCTTTTATGTTATCAACGTTTACATGCAATAAGATAATAGCATTTCGGAATCAAAAATAATCCTATCAATATTCCATACACAGTATACACAGCACTTACACGATAAGATAAATGCATTACAAATAACAATAATATAAAGTTGTTTCATAATAAAGAAATAAAAAAATCAGATTTACAAAAATTTACAATAATTAAATTTTTTGCAATATTTAATTTATATTATAAAATTCACTGGAAAGCGTTCGTTTGAAACTAAGTGTTTACAAGAAATTTAATTTTTGAAAATTTTTGGAAATTTGATTTTTCTTGTTGTATACAATAATATTATCATGTTGTTTGGCAATTCTTCGAAATTCTGTGAATGCAAAGAAAACACTTACAAGGTATTTGGATTATTGTTGTATTAGATTAGAGGAAAGGATGATTAAAGTTGTTATGCTAGGTTCACACCTAACGTAACGTAACATTAAATTAACAAATTAAGACTTAACTGTAACTTGAGTGTGTTCACACTTGCCAGTTGCTTGTTG
>JAQIXT010002330.1:0-11245 GCA_034700445.1 Stenotaenia linearis | reverse complement strand
TGAAATAAAACAACTAAAATCTGCAATAATTTGCAGTAAAAAAACTAAAATCTGCAATGATTTCCAGTAAAAGAACTGAAATCTGCAATAATTTGAAATAAAACAACTAAAATCTGCAATAATTTGCAGTAAAATCTGCAATAATTTGAAATAAAACAACTAAAATCTGCAATAATTTGCAGTAAAAAAACTAAAATCTGCAATGATTTCCAGTAAAAGAACTAAAAGCTACAATAATTTGCAGTAAAAATTGCAAATCTGCAATAAATGGCAGAATCTGGTACACAACATCTGCAACTTAACAAATAGCACGTAATTTTGCAAAAACTATCAAAATACTTTAAAATTTGCAATAAACTACCCAAAAAAAGCAAATTTAAAGCAAACCAACTACTCACTGCATAAAATACACACAAAATATCAAAAACCATCAAAAAATCCAAAGCTTTTTAAAAAACCACCAAAACACACTTAACCACACTCATAGGTATACACCGAAGTATACACTAAATATTATTTAATAAATATGAATGCACTCCACCCTTACTCACAAAGCCACTTCAACTCACCCTGAAAGGCACACAGTCAAAAAACAATGCAAGAAACCAATTAAGCGTGACTGTACACAACTCAATATCATATTTCTCCAAATGTTCGCTCAATTTCGGTAACTTTTCTTGCACCAAGTCCTTCAGTACCAGCTGATCGGCTTGTGCGCCAATCAACGCTTGGTCGAAATAATGCGCTTGGAAGTATTCTTCGGTCAACGCCACCAAAAACCAAAAAGCATTTGGAGGTTCCAGGAACAGAAGACTGACAGCAACAACAAAATTCATTCCTTGACAGTAAGCAGTGTCTGGTTTGTGGAGACAAAATGCTTGGAGAACTTCTTGCATTTTCTGGACCTGAAAAATTCAAGAAATTTGAAAATTTAGAAAGAAATTTAGAAAGAAATTTAGAAAGAAATTTAAAAACTTTGAAAAATGTAAAAAAAAATTTTAAATTTTAAAAATTTTGTATTAAAAATTTATGATTTTTTTGTAAATCTTCATAAAACTTACTCCGTCAGCGTTGATGTCCGAGAAATGGATGTTGTCCGGCATCGTGCGAAGTAAGTCCAGACTTATTTGCCGGCATGATTGGCGAAGAGCCTACAAAATTGGAGTAAATAAGAAATATCATTATACTAATTGTGTGTGTGTGTGTGTGTGTGTGTTCTGATTGGTTTAAAAAACCGCATCATAGAAAGGGGCATGGCTTAGCTGTAAAATTCAAAATGGCCACCCCACTCTAACTTGAAAATGGTTCTTAATGGCCTTTGCCTTAATCTAATCGAAAAATGAATGATATATTTGAAATCCTGGTGAAATTTTACATTAGATTAAGTTGTTTTTTTGCCATCTGTGCCGCCAATCACCGAAATGCCTTTGTAACGGCTTGAGGGTTACTCCAATCACAAAATAAGGTTCATATTTTGATTCTGCAGAGTTTTTTTTTCCAAATTGAGTGGTTTTTAACCATCGATGGCTAAACATTTTTTATCAAAATATAAACAAGGCACGCAATTGAAGTTTTATGGCTGCCGATCACCGAAATGGCTTTGTAACGGCTTGGAGGTTACTCCAATCACTAAATAAAGGTCATATTTGGATTCTGCAGTGTTTTTTTCATGGGTTAAGAGAAATTTTTAATGGCATGAGAGGTTTTTCACGGGCTTAGAGAAGTTTTTAATGACATGAGAAGTTTTCCATGGGCTGAATAAGGTTTTTCCACAGGCTGAGAGAAGCTTTTAATGGCAGGAGAGAGGTTTTCCACGGGCTGGGACTGGGTTTCCCATGGCGTGGGAGTGGATTTTCCACCGATTTAAGTTCTACTTTCATGGTTGAAATTATGATTTTGCAGTGTCTGATGCACTATTATTTCACTTCAAACATTTTGTCATTTTAATTTTAGCTTTTTTTTCATTTTTATTTTGTCGGTGGATTTTCCACGGGTACCAGCTAGTATTTTATATATTTATATTATAAAATATATTTATGTTGTGTGATATTGTTATTGTGTTGTACACCATTTGAAGTAGGTCATGTAAGCAGCTGTGGATATGGTTTAATAATAGACTTTTTTGATGTGAAGCTTGTAGATTTTATTTACTTTATTCTGATTATGACCTATTTTGATCTAATTCTGACTCATTTTGTCCAAATTGTACTCTTTTTATAATCTATAATTTTTATAATTTTTTATAATCTTTTTACCTAAATTATAATCTAAAGTATCTATAATGAACATTTTCTGATATAAAATATGTAAATTGTGATTTGTAATGTCTAAATTTTATCAATAAATGTCTAAAATTACTAAATAATGATCTAAAAATGACTTCCTTCACTAAATATTGATCTAAAAATGACTTTTTCACTAAATTTTAATCTCAAAATGACTTTTTTGACTAAATTTTGATCTAAAAATAACTTTTTTGACTAAATTTTGATCTAAAAATGCCTGAAACAACAAAATTTAACTTTGAACATAAGGAAAACTAATTATAACAACACTTTTTCTAAAATTTCATTATATCGAGGTTCGCCTAATACTTCTCAATTGACAATTGGCTGCCAATGGTGAAAGTTTTTTAGACCACGACTGTACATCGAAGCCGATCAATAGTTATATTTATTTACCGTACTTTCCGGAACTAGGCTAATCAGATAATTATAATAATGATCGCCTTTTTCTTCCATAATATGCGCAACTTTCTGGTGTATCAGTAAAACCCATATGACGCTCCTCAAATTAGGAATCACGCCTCTACGTATAAGAGTTTTCAATTCCTTCTGAAAAATTTTTAAAAAAGATTAAAAAATCGTAAAAAGTGAAGTGAGTGTTTACTTTTCGTGGAAGTCCTTCGGTCAGAAGGTTTCTCCAAACGGTGTATTGAGTATCGCTTTGTAATAACTGTAGATCGAAGTGCTGGCAAATCTGACCGCACACATAATGTAATACTGAGCTGTCTTCTTCCGGTGAATGGCGAAAGCCATAGGAATCTATGTGTCCGCCGGCTTTTAGTAATCTAGAGGGAATAATAATAATAATAATAAAATTTTTCTGAAAAATCTAAAAAATAATTAGTGTCTCAATTTTTTAGTCTAATAATGACTTAAACCATTAAATTGTGATGCAAAAAAACCTGTAATGTCTGAAGTCAATAAAATTTCTACCTAAAAATGTTTAAAATGTCTAAAATCAAAACAATATTGATCTTAAAATGTCTAAAATTTCTACAAATCAAGAAATTATTGATTTAAAAATGTCTAAAATCAAATCTATTGACTGAAAATCTTATAATGCCTAAAACCAGTTTAATTTGATCTAAAAATATCTTAAAACCAGTGAAATTTTAATTATTGATGTCTAAAACAACCAAATTTGGATCTAAAGGAGTCTAAAATGTCTAAAATCATCTAAAGAAGTCAATAATATCTACAATCAGTAAATTTTTTATCTAAAAATGTCAAAAACCAACAAAATATTTATCTAAAAAGATCTAAAATGTCTAAAACAAGTAAATTTGATCTAGTTTTGTCTAAATTTACTATATTTTAAACCAGATATATCTAAATCAAAAAACCATTAGTCAAATAATGTCCAAAATATCAAACATCAATAAAAAAATTAATCTAAAAATGTCTAAAATTGATATTTAATCATAGCTAAATTAACTAAATTTTAATCTAAAAATATCTAAAATATTTATAATGTGATCTAAAAGTTCCAGATTATTGACTTATAACAACCGACTCCGAAGGGCGATAACTCCCGAGTCTAAGGGCGTGGTAAGATGAATTACTTGATTAAAAGTGCAATATATTAAATAACAAACTTAATTATATGTTATTTTACACATATACAGTAATAATGACTCATTGTTACTTAATATATTTCTTTTTTTTAATATGATTGGCACATAATCATATCAATAAGGAAATCAGTAGAGAAAATCATAAATATTTATTTTTATCATTTTAACTTAAAAACAAAAATATTTTTTATGATTTCATTTTTTTTTTTGGTGTTGAAAACATCATTAAATCTATTTACAAATGGAATTTAACCACATGTGTGAAATTATCTCTAAAATCTCAAAATGGTTGAAAAGTGGAAAGTTTTAAACTAAAATGTATGAAAAATGATGGAGATGTTTAAATTTGTTTAAAATTGTTAAAAATTCACTCTAATGTCATCAAAAATTCAAATTTTGATGAATTTGAAATTTAAAAAATGCAAATAAGGTTGAAAAAACCATATTTTCATATGGTTAAAACTCAGATTTTGTGAAAATTCACTTGAATTTGGTTAATTTTCTCAAATATAATTGAATTTTCATTTATTTTAATTGAATTTTTAATCATTTTTTTATTGAATTTTCAATTATTGTAATTGAATTTTCAATCATTTTCATTGAATTTTCAACTATTTTTATTTATTTTAATTGTAGTTATAATCATTTTCATTGAATTTTCACTTATTTTCATCAAATTTTCACTCATTTTTATCAAATCTTCACTTATTTTTATTAAATTTTCACTTATTTTCATCAAATCTTCACTTATTTCCATTAAATTGTCAATTATTTCATTTATTTCCATTCAAATTCATTCAATTTCCATTTATTTCCACCACTCACCCGTCAACCGACGGCAACGATGGATTAACCCTCCTCCCTTCATTAAGCAACTTCAGCACCCTTTCCTTGTGCTACAAAACAAAAACAAAAATCACAAAAACATTAACACTCAACCACTCATCATATTCACCCTTGCACCTCCAACAGGCTTGCTCACAAAATTCCCATCTTCTGTCAATAAACTCGATTGAAATAAAAGAACATAATCATGGCACAGCTGTTTCATTTTAGCTTCTTGGCTAAATAACAACCTGAAACAAAAAAACAAACAATTTTAACCTAATAAATCATTAACCACAAAGAAACCAGACTATTTCCTGCATAATTCATCCTTACTCGGGTTCGATAACCCTAATTCGCGATAAAGCGCTTTTTATCGTTTTAAATGTAATTAATTTTCATTTTGCCATTCATAAACAGATAATAAAGTAAAAGTTGTTTAAAAATGTTAAGTTACTTACTGTTCAAGTTCGAGTAATCGTTGGTGATCTTGTTGCCAGAGTCGTGAGATTTTTACAATTTCTTCGTTTAGGAAGTGATTTTTGCTTTCGAGGATCCTCGCTTTTTCTTCTAAGTGTTTTACGTTTAGTTTGCTGTGAGGAATAGATAGTTTGATTATTTTTTTTATTTATTGTAGTCAGAGGTGGATATTTAATTTTTTTGGTGATTTTAAATAATTTGTTTGATTTTTTAATGAAATTTTATAAGTTTTGATTAAATTTTATGAATTATCTTTGAATTTTCTAAAATGTTTAAAATTTTCAATGAAATTTCAGTATTTTCTGTAAATTTTCAGCCATTTTCAGAAACTTTTTAGACAATTTCAATAAATTTTTATAAAATTTTATAATTTTTGATTGGATTATATGAATTTTCTTTGAATTTTCTAAAAATATATATAAATTTCAGTCATTTTCAATGACTTTTCAGCCATTTCAGACTATTTAGGTAATTTCAAACACTTTCAATGGAAGTTTAATATTATTATGAATTTGTTTGTCGAACCTCATTATTGTGAACTCAAAGGAACCACCAAAATGTATTCCCCACTGATAACATTAAAAATTCATCAACAATTTGAAATAACAAATTTCTTTACATCCAAACTTATTTAACATTCAACAGATAGGAATCCAACCAAACTATCGAAAAAATTCGTTATAAGCGAGTTCGTAATAACGAGGTTTGACCTTATAAACTTTTAATAACCCAGCTGAAAAAAATCGACAAAATTTTTGTATGACAGCAGTAATTTCTGCAAAAAAGTGCAAATTTTTATAATTTTTGCAGTAAATTTGCAGATTTTTATTTTGGTTTTGAAATTTTGCAAATATTTTACAAATTTTTCCGGGAAAACTTACGGATCTTGCTTCAGTTTCACTTTTAGTTCTGCGATTTGCTGCAGAGCTGTTTGTAGTTTCAGTTTCAGTAGTGATTCGTTGTTAACGGCATTGGCCAGTTGTTTCTTCACTTCTCTGTTTTCGATTGGAAAAATGCAATTAGTTAAATGTTTAAATGTTAAATTGTTTGAATTTTGTCTAAAGAGGTTTGACACTGGGACAATGGTGTTTGGATTTATAAATCAGTGGATTTATTGCTGATTTAGTGTTGATTTAATTCTGAAAATGTTCTCTAAATTATTTATTGATTTAATGTTGATTTTTGTAATGATTTGTAAAGGATTTATTCAGATTTATTATAATTTTTCTAAAATAATTTCCTAAAAATAATTTGTTGATTTACATGGATTTATATGAGATTCATAGGGATTTACAATGATTTATAAGAGATTCACAGGATTTATAATGTCTAATAGGAGATTCAGAGGGATTTATAGTGATTTATAGTGATTTATAAGAGTTTATGGTAATTTATCTGAGATTTATATGAGATTTAAGACGTTCTTTAGAAGATTTATAAGGATTTATGAGATTTATAATAATTTATAATAAATTTCTAATGATTTAATAAAGATTTCTAATGATTTTTCTAAATATAATTTGTCTAATTAAGAATAATTATTCGAATCTAAAACTTAATGATTTATTATGATTTACAGTGATTTATCTTCAACTAATTTATGATTTTAATCATAAATCACCAAGCAGATAACAAAACATTTAATCCAGTGTCAAACCTGCAGATTAAGTAACTACGTACAGTAACTGGAACCGGAAATCTTTCTGGCATTCAGAATCTATTGTAGAATCACTAATAGCTCTGGTCAAGTCTTTCCCAGAGGAAGATTTGTTAGTTATTAGTAACGGTTCAGAGATGGAAGAGCGTGTATCGTGAATATCGCTCGAATCGCTGCATGCGCGATGCCAGATCAGCGATTCGCAAGGAAGAGAACTCGAATCTGAGAGTTTATCGATTAGTTGTGAGTAATATGGAATTAAATCTTAAGTTAGTTATGCGTTGACTTGGATGCATGAGAGGGTGATGTTTAGTAAACTGTAGTAGGGTCAAGGGATTTCGGATTTTAAGTATTCTCAAGTCCAATAAAATATTTTGAGATTTAACTATTTGCGTGTGAATTTCTTCTTTTCGACTGTCGAGTTCTGGATTTCAGTTAAGTCTGGTGAAATCTAATAGGAGTCATTTGAAATTCAAGAGAAATGTAGTGAAATACACTGAATTTAGTTGAAAATTCAATGGAATTCAGTAAATTCTGATGAAATTTACTGAAATCAAAGTGAAATCCACTGAATCCAAGTGATATTCCATGAAATCTAGTAAATCGAGATGAAATTTAGTGAAATCCAGTTAAAGTTCTAAGAAATCCTGGTGAAATTCAGTGGAATCCATTAAATCTAGATGGAATCAATGGAATTCCACTGAAATCCAGATACAGTTTAGTGAAATTCAGTTGAAGTTCAATGAAATCCAGTAAAATTCACTGAATCCCAAGTAAAATCCAGGTGAAATCCACATTAACCCACATGAAATTCACAGAAATCCAAGCAAAATTTACTTAAATCTAACTGAAATCCTAAAACATATCTATTAGACTTCAGAATCTCAAAATCTCAAACACATTTTCACCAAACACCAACCCACCTCTATAATACACCAAGTCACCGCCATTTCTTTCATCTTCCATATCGTTATATTTACAAAAATTATCAAACAGTTCCTAACTCAAGATTTAATTCGCCAGAAAGCAACATCACTCCCGACATTAACCCTAACCTGAAGATTTTCGCGTCGCGTCGCTGCTCGCGAGAGACTGGAACCGATGTTTCCGAGTGTTCATAAACTGACGATACAAATCGTTTTCTTGGCTGCCGCGCCACGAATTTGTTTCTTGTCTTTGATGAGTCTGAAAAAATATTATTGTTATTATTATATTTTTTTATTTATTTATGTGTTTCTTTTTTTACGAGATATGTGGAATCTGAATTTGCGATTTTCCAGCTGGTTTGGTAAACGGTTTGAGCGATTGAAATTGTAGCTGCGTCCAAAGCGTCGCGTTTAGCTTGGAGTACGGACAACCAGACCATCATTGCTTCGTGGGTGTCGGCGATTAAGATGTATTCCTTGCCATTTGAGCTGTGGATTAAAATTGACATTAGTTTTTTTTAGAAAATTTTTTTTTTTATTTTGTTGCAAATTTAGTGCATGGTTTGTAAGGTTTTTGTAGTTTTTGTTGTAAATGTGCAGAAATTTGTATTAAATTTTTGAAAATGTGCAAAATAATTTTGCAAAAATCGAGCAAAATACCAAAAACTGCAAAAATTGATTTAAAAAATATCAATGCAAAATAATAAACAGAAAATAACAGAAATATGAAAATTTTAGCATAGATTTGCAGAATTTAAATACATGTGACAATAAATTTACTACATTTTTAACATTTTTGCCCTATTTCCTTCAATTTTCGCAACTTCGACAGATTTCCCTCACATTTCTGCAACTATACTAAATTTACATATTTTTCAAAAATAATGCGTGACTCATTATACACGTTTCATGTATTTTCTACAATTACAGAAATATTTAAACAAATTTCAAACTTTTAGCACACTTCCTTTCATTAAATCCAATGTGTTTCTAGTGATTATAGAAAATATTTTCTACAATTACAATAACTTTTCTATGCATTTCCTGCAATTTATACTCATTTTTCTACAATTTTCACAGTTTTTCCTTTGACAAACATTTCACACATTTTCATCAACAACAGCTCAGTTTTTACACATTTTCTGCAACTTTTCATGCAATTAGTGCAACTTCTGCACACTTTCACACAATTTCAACACATTTTCATCAACTTTTCTACACAATCTTCTCATTTTTACAATTCCACAACATCTTACGTTATAACAAACTGATTAGCCTGATTATCAGTCAACGAAATAGTTGCACCACGAATCGGTATCAACTCAACGGCATCTTTCCGTGCCATATATTCACTTTCCGTCGAATACGCCATCAACTGACTCAACCTCTCGTTATAAACAAACCACCGACGTCGTTTGATCTGCAGGCGACCCAGAGCTGCGCACAAAACACAAATTAACCAACAAAAACAAACTTCAAAACTCAAACTCACTTCCTCCGGGCTTTTGCGTCAAATATCCCGCAAGACTGTCCCACCCAGCCATTAGTTCATTACTGATTCCTGAAATGGATAAAATCAACATTTATTACCTCCATCAGACCATTTAAAATCGGTCACTTGCCTTGCAAACAAAAACTGTACAAGTTACTCACCCAGGCACCTGCAACAGGTGCCTTCTAGCTCGGAATCAATGCATAAATAAGTGTCAGTTTCCGATTGTGCTGATCACGTGATTAGTAAAATTACAAAATTAACGAATCTAATAATTAATTTCGTCTTTTTACATCATTAGAAAAATTAATTAGCGGTTTAGAATTTTTTTAGAATTTTTTTTTATCTTCGAAGTTTTAAGTTCGTAACTAGACATATGTAGCTGATCGTTTAATCGCGTCGTTTTGAAAACGCGCGATAACGAAGCGCGAACTTACTTTTGCGAAATTCCAGCTGTCATGTCGTGATTTCAGAATAAATTTGTTGGTGTTTGAGGAAAAAGTTGACGGGAGTAGTCAAGTTGACTCGGTTGCGCCATGACACTGTAATTTGAGCGGAAACCGGTTAAAATTAACTCCGCCTCAACTTCCCGTCGATAAAAGCAACATATGGTTGTATTTGTTTAATAAATGGGTTGAAATTGATGAATAAAGATTTTTTGAGTGTTTGTTTGGTGATAAAAGTGTGACAGGGGGTGTTGGTGGGTGAAAAAAGTGGTTTAAAGGCGAGTTTTCAGGGTTTTGGTTGTGGGTTTTGGCAATAGATGGCGGGTAGTAACCTTGAAAGTTGGGGAGTGGAGGAAGTGGTCGATAAGTTGTGATTCATTGAAACACGTGTAAGGGTGTGGTGTGTTGTCGTTTTGTAGTAAGTGGTTGTAAGGTGTTGTAAATGGTTAATTGAGAAGGGAAGTTAAAGGTTGTTTTATGAATAGATGGAATTGGTTTGTGGAAATTGTTTTATGAATTGTAGGGAAGTTTGAGAAATTCAGCAGAGAAATTTCAATGTTGCGTAAATGTCATTTGTTGTGTAAAAATGTTATTAGTTTTACAAAAATGTTGAAAAAATGTAATTAATTGTCCAAAAATCGTGCATAAATTTGATGTTTGGAAAGAATTTTGTAAGATATTTCAGAAATTTAGCAAAAATATTGCAAATTCAGTAAATTATTTTTTTTAAATATGAGAAATTATTCAATATTTACTAAAATGTGGAAAATTGAGCAAAAAATTCTTTTAAAAAAATCAGAAAAAATTTCAAAAATTTAGAAAATTTAGAAAAACCTCTAATTATATAAAAATCTATCAAAAAAATTCACTAAGCGTGAAAAATTCAGCATTAGATTTTCAAAAATCTTGTAAATGGGGCTAGGAAGCTCATGCACTTAAAAATGCCAAAATATTTGCATGCCCATTGAATTTAGATGCCAGTGTTTGCTTAGGTTTACCCATATTCGAAACGATATGCTCAAATTTTTGTTGGCAATACTGGAATTAGACCATTAGGCTCCTTAAATACAGTGGATTGTTAGGTCACCTGACTCGCAATCACAATCACGTGACAACAAGTGATCCAATCCAATTCTGACCAATAGAAGCCATTGATTTTAAGGACTGATTACTATGAACAGTTTACACATTTTTTAAAATTACCAAATATTAAATTTTGCTAATCTATATATATAAAGAAGAAAGTTGTCTGTCTGTCTGTTCTCTGTGCATTCAAAAACCGCTGAAGGTATCACAACTAATTTTGCAGGATCATTTCTGAGACTATGGCAGTGGTTTTTGTCAAGGTTTTGATCATTTTGAACAATTTCTTCATATCAAAAATACCTAAAAACACTAAAAATGCATGCAAAAAGATGGCTTCACTGCTTAGCATTAAGGGATTAAAGAGGGGAGATAAGACATTGCAGGGGGTAATCTCATGGGTTTGAAAACCTGACCACCAGGTGACTGACATCACAAGTGTGGTAAGACAATTCATTCATTGGCCCATGGTTTTTC
>JAQIXT010002329.1:0-11246 GCA_034700445.1 Stenotaenia linearis | reverse complement strand
TCAACTTTTTTTAATACATAGTTTTTGATAACGTGACTCACATTTCCCCTTCGCAGTTAGTAAAAGAGAAGGACTAATAAGCCAGGGATGAGGTCGGCTTATTCGTAAATCAACCATGATCGGGAAAGTCAATGTTATTCACGATAGGTGTAATCCTAATTCCTAAGGACTTTTAATTTTGCACCGCATGGCGCATCGTGATATAATAAAACAGTTACAAGAAAATAACTTATTTCTGACTGCAATAAAAAAAAATACTTAACACGAATTAACTTTCCTGTGAATTCGCAAACAAACCCCTTTTGAAAAAATTACAGTTATAAAATAAACGCAACTACCGTAGAGAATGCAATGATGCACAAAACCGAACTTTAAACAATCTTAATTTCCTTGACTGCTGGCCTTTCAGAGTCACGCACACTTGAACTTTCATCATGAAAAACAGAAATTCCCTGCAATTGGCAGAAAAAATTTATCGTGTTCTCAACCTTGATTTCACTTTTATTTTCATTTTCACCTACTTTTCTTTTTTCATCAAAGAAATTTAATTTCTCAAAAATTCGACCAAAAATTTATTACGTTGATTTCCGAGGCTGTGAGCGATCATATTAAAAAGATTTGATCGGGCAACACGGATTCTAGAAAGTAGTCATAACTTACCAAAAAGGGTCATGAAACAGGTACATGTGGTCGTGTGTGTGCCCTGGGATAGAAACTTTCACTCTGTGATGGGTGCATCAGGTCAAATAACAGTATATGCAGGTCTTCAAGGACAACAAGATGTTCCTCAGGAAGAGCTAAATGTCCATTTAAAAATTAGGAAATAGGAAAGTAGTGCTAATTTATATTAATAAACCGCATTCGCATGCACAAAGAATCATACATTTTAACTAGTTATTTATTTGTTTTCAAATCGTTTACTTCCGATTTGATTTAAGGAAAGTTGTTGAAAGGAATTGTAAATTTCCTTTATTTGCGATTAAACGACTTTGAAAAAAAGTTTTATCTTTACTTTAAGGAATGGATTTGACTATAAAATGCGTTGATACAAGAACATTTTACACATATTAAAAAATTGTAATTAACTTTTTTAAAAGTTTTATTTACAGATGTTAACTGTATACTTAACCCACATATTTTGCCATAATTTAATTCAACGGCAAAGGTTGAGTCGAGTTTATGGTCGGAAGAGGAGAAGGACTAATAAAAAAAGGAAAGTGAAAGAGGTTGGAATGAGGTGAAGATGAAAAATGTTGTAACATTTTCCCATAACGACAAAAAACATTTGTTTATTTCAAAAAATGTAAGTAAATTAGCTTGAGAAATATTTGAGATTAATAGAATGAGCACACAAACCAAGACACATTTATAATTAAAATTCAAAGGAAAAAGGAACTTTAAACTTATAAAGTAGTGTAATTTAATTGAAAATGAAGTCAACCGATATAACCTGTGATAGCTGCATTGTCAAGAACAACATTTTTCACCCATTCTAAGGCATACGCTAATTAATTATTACACTCACACTTTTATTGCGATCCCTATTGGCTGACCTATTTGATTTAGCATAACTCGTTGTGTCTTTTTTAACAGCCACGTGACCATTTCGTATAAAAGCTCATCAAGAAGAGCATCTTCACAAAATTTCTAACTTTCATCTTCAGGTAAATTTTCACAAGCCAAAGATCCATACCATAATGACCTTGTGATTAACGCTAGAAAATTTATTTTATCAGATTTTCAACCCTAGTTGTAGAATTAGCAGTATGAAGCTTATCATCGCTCTAGGTAAATACGCTCATCTAAAAACATCACAATACAAATGTGAGTTTAAAAAAATATATTTCTTTTCTTACAGCGCTGTTCGCTGTGGTTTTTGCTGGACCACTGGTAAGAACAATATTTAACAAATTATTTCACTTCTAAAACTTCAAATTATTTCGTTTAGGTGAAAAGACAAGCAAGAAGACAAGCAGGATCAGCCTACTCATTGCCATCCGGTGCTGAACTAATAGTCGGCTCCATTACCACGTCTTTCACATGCGACAATCAGATTTATGGTTATTACGCTGATGTGGCCAACAGATGCCAGATCTTCCACATTTGCGCACCTGCGACATTGGCCGATGGTACGGCACTGACCCAAACCTACAGCTTCTTCTGCGGAAACCAGACGGTCTTTGATCAAGCGAACCTCGTGTGCGCATCTCCTGACAGCGCTCTTCCCTGCGATCAAGCGACGTCGAGGTACGACGTCAACCAGAATTTTGGAAAAACCGACAGACCTAGTGGTTAATAATTTTTTGTTGTTGTTGTTATAAATCTGTTCATGGTACAAATTATTTAATGTTTTAAATAAACTTCTATTGCTTGAAGTGTCAAGATGCTCACTGTTTCATCTAGTCACTTCTAATTTTTTTGCAAATGTACATTAATGATTAATATATTTTTAATGTAAAGAAAATGCTAGCACATAAAAAAGTTTAAAAAACTATTCCGCCTCTGTACATTGTGACAATAAAGATGTTTGAAATTTAAAAGAAATTATCAAAAATTATTAAGTCTGTATAAATAATATGAAGTTGAAGTAATTTTACTCAAAAGGGCATTCAAAAGGGCACTTGCGTGCGCGTTACTGGTTTTCAGTGCATCTTTAACTAGATTAAAGATTCACCGTGAGATTCACTGCATCATTCCATGCTCACCTAGTGATTCCCACACGAACTCCAGTTATCAGTTCAACTGCGAAGTTTATCACGCGATACTTTGACCTTGCATAACCAAGTTAAATTAGCCGTAAGTTAGTGAGAGTTTTATTAATTTTGAGTAACGTCTTAGCCGTTTAAGATAACTGTTTATTTCGAAAGTGCTCCCAAGCATAAAAAAATATTTCTTATTTTCGTATTTTTAAATTTCGTATTTTAACTAACAAAGTTTCATCGTCTTCTGTTTAATCCGTGTACCATTTTGAATGTTACGCAGGAATTTCATCAGAGATAAACTCTATTTATGACGCGGACTTTGTTCAATCTGTGTTTAAATTATTTATAAACAGAAAGGAATTAAATTATCTAAATAAATAATAGAGTTTGCGGAGAACAAAACTTATGCCTTATAACTTATAAATTTCATGTTAAATATAAGTCAGATTTATAATTAACATGGAATTTATAAGTTATAAGACATAAGTTTTGTTTTCCGCAAACTCTCTACTATCTGCTTTCTCAAATTTATTATACCTTATATTGTTGTAGCTAAAGATATCCGAGTTTTTCTTCCGGATAAGTAGTTCTTTATTACTGAATTATGTATGGCTTACAATTCCTAGCAGTTGTTAATATTAAATTAATAGGTCCGTATAGCAATAAAGCAATCATTCGAATTAGGATGAATACATTTTGTTTATGACACTATAAAGCAGAATCAAGGTGGTACGTTGAAAATTTAGGGGAATGGCCTGTGGCTTTAGAAATCCCTTTGAGATCCTCAAGATCAAAATGGTTATTTATGCTCGATGCTTTAAATCAATATTTTATGTCTTTCTTACTATAAAAAAGTGTAAATTAATGTTATGGATAGCAAACTCCTAAATTAAATTGATTATATGGATCTCGATCTACAATTTTCTTATTTCAAGGGGAAATCTCGGGAGAAATCTACTTCTGCTAGAACAGTGTGATCCAACACACGCCATCTCGCTATACATATGGCGAACTTACATCCATACCCCACAAATTCAATTGTATTGTTCGTTTACAGGATAAAAGAACACAACATAATTCATTAAATTTATTATCAAACAATAACATTTTTTCTAAATTTATGTAAAGAGGCCCTTTATAAAAAATTTATAGTGTGGGGCAAAAATGTTGAGACATTCGCCACAAAATTATCGAATATAAAAAAACTATTCATGAACAATTATTGTGCTAAAATAAGTCCTTTCCCACATAGATTGGCGTTATAGGTCTGTAACAATTAATAATACCATGTCCCAATCTTCAATTAAATGAGATTATGGCCACTAAATATAGATGGCGTTTACCATATGTATTAAATCATTTGTACGGGCGTCAAACATTTGGTAACTAAAATACAAATTGAGGCGCTGGTAGAAGGTTGCAAAGTGATAATTTCAAATTAAAAAAAATATATACATGTTTTAAAATATTTCTGGAAAATTAATTGTCAATCATTAGCTAAAAATAACGTAAACGACCCACCCATGTGATAAATCATTGCTCATCTTACTTCACTGCTCATTGTCTCACCTCAAATGAATCGTAGCGGCATCTGTGGCCCGGCGCCCTTATCCAGACCAATCCATACATAAAACTTTGAGTCTTCTAGACCATACGACGTCGATTAGGAACGATTCTACTTGGAGTGTAAGCTAAACGTTGTTTCCCTTAAGTGAAAGCTCTCGACGAGCGGAATCAGAATTACCTTTGATTTAGGAATCGCAAACATGCGCAGCAGTTTGAAAATCGCAGTTGACATTTCTGTTTCGGACGATAAATAAGTGGGGCGCCACAATCAGGCGACGTCATTCCCTATCCCTAAAAACGCTTCTAGTAAGGTGAATAACCAGTCCACTGCGGTTTTTCGGAGAAGGCTATACTATAACTTGGTTGTACAATAGAAGGTTCTGGTATTTTCTTTGCTATTCATGGATGCATGCTTTGTTTCAATGTACAATAATAGTAAGATGCTCGCTATTACTGTTAAAGTTTTGGTTTCCGAGTGCTATTTGTTTACGATTGTAAGTTGTAACAATGTGATGCACACTTGATTTTAAAATGGCTTACTGTTTTACTGTTTTTAATTTATCCACTTGTTAAAATAATTACAAAATCAGTTTATGTAATTAATATGGCGTATTAATTATTGGTTTTTAATCAAAACTCGAATTTGTCTGTTATTTAACAATCAAAAATTAATCAATTGATTGTAGAGCATATTGTAAAACCAATTTATTAACATTTAGCATTAAATTAACTTAAAAGTAGATTTTTTTATGCTAAAGCTAAATGCTTTTGAATAGATTTATCAGAATTTGATTAAGTATTATAGCCTCAACTTTGCTCTGCAAGCTTCGGGCCCAGATTTGTGGTAAGTGTGAAAGTGAACAATAAAAATGGTATTTCTGTAGATGGCTCGTTTTCCTGCCTTCATCACTCTGTCACTGCTTTGGGTTCCATAAAGTCGCGTTTGGCTATAGTAGCCACTAGCAATCTCAAAACAATACCTCTCCTCTCTTGGCTTGCCATCGTTCACAATCACTAAATCATCATATTACCATTATTTACTTTAACCTAACAATAAGACAACAATCTTATTTTCCAATTCTATAAACCCACGATGGCGTCCCCGTCCCGCCCCGCCCCGCCCGCCTTCCCAAACTACTGAACCCCTTCAATCCAAACTTTAAAAACCCCTTTTGCTTTTTTCCCTTGTTAAAAATAAGAGAAAACATATTTACGTTTGTTCATAAAATTATGTTTTATTATGGTGCTAGAATTACCACTCATTAACTTTTATAAATTTTTTTATAATTTCTTTATTAAATCCAGAGATGGTTTCGGAACGGTCAGAAAGTTGATGACGCTTTTTCATCAATCGTAAGTTGGGTGATCGAAAGTTGAGGTTTATAAATGGAGCATTAGGAGCATTCTTATTAACTGGGATTTATACAGGGTGAGATAAAGTCTCGGGTCTCGGGCCAATGTTAAGTCAATGGGTGGCCAGGACCAGACTTTATACTCACCCTGTATAAGCACCAAACTGCTTTCAATTTTACTTTAATCGCGATTTTGCACATATTTGCAAAGCTAAACCATCGTGATTCGAATTCAGCTCGATGAAAGCTTTCATTTGAAAGGGAACAACATAAAGCTCTACTCCAAGTACAATACTTTTAAATAGTTTGAACCATAGACTGTCTTTAAATTTTTTGTGCATTATTAGTTCTTTGTGTATAATTTTGCTTTCGAAACTTTGATGATCTAACATCGAACAAATTTTGCACTCAGTAGCGGTATTATTTTACCTTTCACTCCGTCCTTGAATTTGAAAAAATGATTGCATTGAACTTAAGTAAACGACAAGGAAAATTGACCATATAAGGAAGATGATGCCGTAAAGTAACTCTAAATTAACCTGTAACTAAATTGCCGAGTAATCCTATAAATTTATATCTTTAATTACGGTGTTGAAAGATTAGGTGGAGGTTAATACAACATCAACTGCGTAATGAAGTGGTGTAATTGACTTACCAAGAAGCAATTATTATTACAAGTGGACGACTAATATTTTTCAATTTTAAAATTTCATTGCATTGTTTGTTTTAATCGCTGCAATGCTGAAAAGCTTCCATAATGGTGTAAATTTACATTATTAAAGGTATAGTATTGGGATTCACTGCACTTGCGTTTGTGTGTACCTAATACTTAAAATTTAAAATTTTAGAATACAGATAAACATCATAAACAGATAACTTATTTGATTTATGTATGCATTTTTTCGCTTTTGAAGGAATCCAAATTACATATAACTATTACTTAGCATAAAATTTGGTTGAAAATGTAAATAGATTTTCAACAGTCCCAGATAACCTTCAACACTCGTTGTTGATGTCTGCATGCATCAACTTACTGAAGGTACCGGTAATACATCATTCACGCTGAATAAAACATTGAAAGAATTATTACACGGCAGTTAAGTACAAAAAAATGAAATTAGAATAAACTAAATAAATTTTAAAAAGTGCAAATTAATTAAACTTTTACGATAAATACTTCTAACTTTTAATTGTTAACGTCAAACAACGATCCGTTGACCCACTAAAATAAACGCCGTGACCCAGAAGATTTTGGAGGCCAAATCTTAGACACTTCAATTGTAAATCACATGAACAAACCTGTCGTAAGAAAAATGTTCACATTTTAAGCATATTTCTTCAATCATCTTTCATGAGGTCGTGCAGAAAAGTACGACACAGAATAAAAAACAATTCTAGGCTTTAAGTTGATAAACTGGTTGTATATAAGTAGCCTGTCTACTGTCCATCAAACGTTAAAATAACTATAATTAACCATTCCAATGACGTGAAAAGTCAAAATTGGGAGTCAAACAAAGGAAGTGTTGTAAGACGGATTGAAACCTGAAGAGACAATTCATAGCTTTTGAGATTAAATATTCAGTTCTGCTTTTCAAATAAATAAACGAAGAGTTAACGATATTGTTTATTCTGACGTTGCAAATGCCAATGAAAATTAAGGGTCTAAATTCTCGTCACGCAAATTGCAGAATCTTATTATCTTTTTTAACTCTTTATTTTTTTTTAAAAAGCCCGAACGACGCCACTGTTTTTAAAGGATTCTGACATTAACAATTTTTTTTTTAGTTTAGAGGTTAAACATTAAAGTACGGAGATTTTTCTACGAGTCATGCATATGCGATAATGAAGAAAAAAGGTCGAGTTGAAGTAAAATTAGTGTTTTTCGTACAATTATTTTGGAGAATCTCATAATAAATCATAAAGCACAGCATTCCGAATAAATTTGTTCACCCTGCTGCAAGGCTTAATTACATTTACTTTCCTAGTTTAATATTTTTTGGGCGAATAACATTGAACTGAATGATATCACCGTATGGAAACAAAGAACACTGGTTTTCATCTGTAATACCATGATTGATGATGAAATAAAGCTGTAAAACGAGATGGATAACCCAACTGAAAAGTAGACTGAGTAAAGTTCAAATCGGAGGAGGATAAATAATTAGGCAAATTAGGATTTTAATTTACAAGTAATTAGCAAATAAATCACTCAATTGGTTTAATGTGTTGCTCAGTACGGTTGCTTTGCTTCTTTATTGGAATATTAGCTCCATGGTCAAACAAGATATAGAAATGGCAAAACATAAACAAAGACAACCTTCACCTCTGCTTGCTCGTGTTTCTGATCAAAATTCACAGCAGGTGTTATTCCCAATACTTTAGCATCATTTCTAGCACAGTTTAATTCGAAAGTGCAGAGTGTTTTTCCATTTTCACTTTTCAGAAACTGGAAAAAACTCAAAACATCATTCAATTGTATGACCTTTGCTTACTTGAAAACAGTTAATCGTCGCCATTGCAGAAAACGTGAAGTTGGCTGTCAGATAAATTATCCAAACGTTGATTATACAGTCTTAATCGTTTTATCATCTCGAGAAAAAACTATTTGAAGAAGCCAAATAAAAACTTGCGTCAAATTCTTACACGCACAGGAAGCCTAATAATGCATGTTACGTGTGTAAATACAATTTTTTGTTATTTTGTACTTGGAAATTGTAATAAATAATGGCGGCAAACGTTCAAAATTAAAAGTTAAAATAATTCATTTATGAGTTCAACAAGATGCATAAACATGAGCATTTATCAAATGTAATAATTTTGCACTTGAGATGTAAAAGTAATAGTCAACACACCCAAATCAGATTAAATATAATATATTCACGTGTTGCGCAGTGTCATAATAATTATCAGTTATAAAACTTGCATTTGTGTTTTCCGTTAAAGGTCATTTCTCCTTAGAATTTTTACCTGACAAATGTAGGAGACCAATTATTAATTTCTATTTTCAGAGTTGTACATGATGTGCATACGAAATTCAACATAAACATTGCAAAAGTTCATGCAATCATTATTTATCATTCGTGTTCATGCCAGAATCAAAACAAATTTAACTGAAACACAAAGACGTCCTTTATAATTACTTTTTTCGCTTCAAGAAAAATAATTTGTTTTCCACATTTTTAGGAGAAAGTGTGAAAAAATAATTTTTTTTACTTCTGATTCTGAGTCATCACCCATAGCTAAAGTCAAGACAAATGCTTCACGACGTGACCCACATTTTCTTTTTATAACTTATCGCTTAATTTGGCAAAGAATTGTTTTGATCGTTTGTCTCCACACTCATCTTTGTTATACGGTGCGTTTTATGTGTAGTATTAAATAAAATAAATTAAGAGCATGAATGTTTAAAAAAATTATTTTCATATGAAAATTTTCAATGATAAATTCTCAAAGGATAAAACTAGAATTTTAAAAAGTTTGTTTTTTTTATTTTCAAATTTAGAATTTTCTTCACGCTCTATCTTTTGTACAGTAAATCCTTTATAAATCTTTCTTATTTCGATGCGTCATTTGATGCTTTATTCGAACAATTTTATTTCTTATTTGTTATTCACCTTTGACCTAATAGAACTTGCGAAGGAGGCCACACTCATTTGTCGAAAGGTTTGTACTAAACTTTCACCTGGGGCGGTTAAACCCAGAGGCAATGATGTTGCTTCTTGCAACGTCACTCAAACCAAATCTGAGGGGTCAGAGGGTAGGTAGGAAGGCAAAATCCAAGAAAAACGTCAATAAACGTGCGCATCTTTTTTCTCATTCCGCGTGACCTTTCTCTTGTCACGTGAAGTTGTAAAGATTCGGTATAAATAGAAGTCGACACTCTTAAAAGGAACTCTTCTACCACTTTCACACAAACCGTTCACTACTTATCCTGAGTTTAAAAGTACTTGATTTAGTCTAATCACCTCTGGATTTGCATTTACATTTCATCTACTCCTGAATCGCAATGAAGCTCTTCATTTTAGGTATTTAATTTAATATTTTTTTAACATTTAATATAATTATTTTCTAATTATGCTTTTATTACTTTCAAAATATTAGTTTTGTCCCTTTGTGTTGCGAGTGTTTGGTCGCAAAACGTAAATAATGTTCAATTTATTTTTATTTTAATAGAAAATTTTGTCGTGTAATGAATTTAATGCTATTCTAGCTTTTGTCAAACCTCCGATTAAATCAAGCTCGACGTCAGGCAGAGGAAGAAGAAGAACCCGCAGCGGCTGCTGCTGCCCCGCCAGCACCGCCTGCTCCTCGCCCACAAGCCTCCGCTCCTGCTGCACGACAAGCATTGGCAGGCGCTTCCGCTACCGCATACGCATTACCAGACGGTGCTGACATCATTGTTGGCGCCATCAAGACAACTTTCTCATGCGATGGTCGCATTTATGGTTATTACGCCGATACTGACAATAATTGCCAAGTTTTTCATGTGTGTGTTCCTCATTTGGACGTTGAGAACGGCATTGAACAAACCATCCAATACAGTTTCTTCTGTGGAAATCAAACCGTGTTCGATCAAGAATCGCTCGTCTGTACTTACCCTGATGACGCGGTGTCTTGCAGCGATGCACCAGGCCTGTACGATCAAGTAAACCGCAATTTCGGAGTTACCGATCGACCTCCACGTCAGAGATCAGCTGGAGATGAACCTGAAATCGCGAAGGACGCAGATAGCAAGGATGCAGCTACACCGAAATCAGCAACGATTGAAAAAATTACAAATGGAAATGGGAAAACGACCCTCAAAGACACATCTTCGGATTAATTTAAGTTGATTCGGACTAAACATGGACTAAGTTAGCACGAGTGGATTACCAGAGGACTTGGTACCAGTAATTTATGGGCTTTACAAATGGATTTTAACAATGTACGTTTGTGTTACTTAACGTATATATTTGTATACTCAGCTCCGATGCTTGCAAGATTGCCTTCAAACTTACTATTTTATACGTATTAGTAAATAAAAAATAAACATGTATCTGTTTTCAGCCTAGATGCATCGCTTTATTGCGCAATTCAAAGCTTAAACGTTCAAATATTTTTAAATTTTTACTAAAAAATTTATACTATAATATTGTACACATTTTTTTATTTTATAGCACTTGAAAATAAAAAAAAAATTGTTGTAAAATTCCGTGTTGTATTAAATCTAAGGTTAATCAATATTCAATTGATTAATAAAGTGATTTGCATATTTTAATAGATTATGAATAAAGCAAAGTCGTGACGCTAACTTCATATCTTATTTTTGCCATTTTCAAGTTTTAAAGCATAAATTTCATCGTCAGCATCTTCCGCACGAAAGATAATTTAATTAATCACTAAAAAAGCAATTACCATTACAACACTATCCTTTTTAACAGATTTGCGGTTGTAATGTAGTATATCATTTCTTTTTAGAATAATTGAACATGTTTTTATCTATATTTTTTAATTTTTTTTCTTAGTGAACGATGAGCGTTTGTTTGCCTCGGAGCAAACATGAATCTGGTGTTATTTTCGTTACCTTGGTGTGTTACGACATCTAAAGGTCAGTTTGATGGTCAAAAGAAGCCGAATCGAAAGAAAG
>JAQIXT010002328.1:0-11262 GCA_034700445.1 Stenotaenia linearis | reverse complement strand
GGCTTCCCTACAGTTAATAGATTTTTAAAATTTCTTCAAATTCGAAGCGGGCTGAAATAACACTTCCGGTCTGGTTAGAGTCTTGAATACTTGAAGTCTCCAAGCACACACTCAGTGACCCTAAAATTTCGAAGCTTAACGACAACCGGAAGTGTTGTTTTGCCGCGCTCCAAATTGTAATAATAATTTTTTGAAAAATATTCGGCTTTAAACGCTTTTGTTCTACTCTGCTTTTATTTTGCATAAAATAATTTAATGGAATCTTCTCCTAAAAAAATAAATTGCCTTTTTCATCTCGTTAGATATAAAAATGGAATAAAAATAATTGAAGAAAACTCGGAAGATATCATTACTTGTCAAATGGATGCATAAAAGCTTCTGCAATATTTGATACCCCTAAATTTTTCTTTTTATCTTCATCTTTCTTTAAATGGATATAAAGAACGACAAAAATTCTTTAAAAGCAAATGCGTTTCACTTATTAAGATTTCTCGTTTGCGAGATCGCATAAAACGACGAATTTCAGTCTCGGAGGAGTTATCCATCTCGATAATAATTACCATGTGCCATTACAAACACAAAAAAGAAATTTTTAAAAAAGCAGAAGCTTGAGTTAGAAGTAAACAAAATAATCCCTTTAACAAGTGAGGAAAACACGAAAAAAAAATAGTAAAAGGTTTTTAAAACCTTGTCTAATTTTTTCTCTTTAAAAAGTGTGCTAAAGTCCAAATAGGGCTTTGAAGAAAGGTGTGGAAAAGAGGAGAGGATCAGAGAAAATGCACTTAAAATGAATTCAATTAGCATGAGGTGTTAGATCTTTCACTACCTTTTTATTTCTTCTCGTTTCAATTTTATTAGCTTTAGTATTTTTTCCTGTATACTTGTTCCTTTCTATCCACTTGCAATTCAATTACAACACAACTACAATTGAACTTTTTACCCCCTTGCCTTCGCTGTTGCAATAAGAAGGTGAAAACCAATTACAAATCAATGTTAATTTGTTTCTTATTTATCTTCTCTCAATGAGCTCTTACATTCATTGTAAACAACTAGAAGATAGTAAAACAAACTTGTTAATTTAACAAAATACCCAATTTTAAAACAAGAATAACAACCAATGTTGGCTTTCCTGCAGTGGTTAAATTTTAAATCAACTAAAAATTCGGAGCGGTATAAATTTACTCTTCCTGTTGTTATTTTCTTATATTAAGAAATATAAGTTCTTATATTGATCTAAGTGTTTCTAAAGTTTCACTGCCTTAAGACATTGGGAAATGCTATATTAATCACACCAAAATGGCAAAAAATTAAATTTGTTTACTAAAAAACAGAAAATTGTTATAAATCACTCGAAAACAAATCCTCCTTGGCGTTTGAAATACTAAAACACCTTTTGTGGCCAAAATAAGTCGGATTAGTAGTGGTTGATTAATTATATAACCCAGTAATTCCAAGCGTCCCACAGAGCAGCCACTACTGTTTTCTCGTGACCCCAGATTTAAAGGATTCATGCAATGCCCTCGATTGCTGTATTTATATTCAACAGGAGTATGAATATTTCACAATTACACCGCTCTGGATGCAATCCTATCACAATCGCATACAATTTATAAAAAAAACCAACTTTGATTAAAAAATTAAAACTGATCTTGCATTTCTTCCAAATTTCCAATATAGATGCAGCTCCTGTTTTACACCACACCTTCTCAGAAAACACACTTCATCCGGGTCCATCGGTTTCCCTGCAATGTGCAGCATCTGGCAACCCGACGCCTGCAATAAGGTGGACATTGGATGGACAACCAATACCCGAGAGCAAACGGTTCCAAATTTCCGATCAGAGCGTGAGTGCAGGCGACATGATCAGCCAGGTGAACATCAGCAGACTCAAAGTGGAGGACGGCGGAGATTACAAGTGCATTGCCACGAATCGAGTGGGCAAAGCACAACACGGTGCACGACTAAATGTATTTGGTAAGTGCATTTCACTCCTTTAAGCCCGCAAATCGAATTCGAGTAAAAAAGACGAGGAATTTGGTGTAAAAGAATTAATTATTTTGAAAAACAGCTCGGTGACAGCAATTTTTTCAGTTTGATGCATGGAGTTAATTTCTCTCACGTAGGCAAACCACCCAGCAACGTGAAGATGATGTAGTATTCATGTATATTGTATGAAACGGTATCTTTAATGGAGTCCAAATAACATAAATCATTTTAGAAAAGAAAAACGAGATAAAAAAATAATGAAACTCGTTTTCGAAAATACAATTACACATCCGTCTCTCACAATTCAAAGAATAAATAAGTTTTTTCATCACGGAAGAAAGTAAACGTTAATAAAAATAACAATCTGTACAAATATGGCGGTCGAAATCACTATTTAAGATCAAATTACATTTATCACCAAAGATACCATTAAACTTGCCTTTCTGTGTAATTAAAAACGATTCGTCTTCATCCGGCTTTTAATCACTCCAACAAAGCCGTTATGGACATGGTTTGGTGAGGGGAAAATAAAAACAGGCGACATTAAAAATAAATCTCCGAACGGCTTTATCTGGTCATCCAAACGGAAGAACTGACAAAGTTAATGACGAGTGAATTACAACTGTACTCTTTAAATTAAATTTCACCAAAATCCCACAAAATTGGCCCGAAGCTTTGGTTCAAATTATAATCCATTTACACGCTCAAGTTCTGGTGTACCACTAAACTAACAGTGCCGTTGCATAAACTAAGGTTTGGCAAATGGATGGAATCATCATCTGCAGAATTTCCAACTGGGTGGTAAAGAGAGCGTAGCTTCATGCAGTGCAGAGCAGTCTTCGCTGCCTCGATTGATCAATGTCAAGCGACCTGAAGTTCCAGGGAGGATCCAGTAACTTCAAATTGTTTAGAAAACTGTTCAAAGTAATTTAAAGTTTCTCTCAGTTTTAATTAAAAAACTTATTTAGAGTCTAGGTTTTCTTTATTTCAGGGCTAAATTTGTCTAAAACTATATTTTAATTTAATTAACCCTAGGAAAGACTCAAAACTCTGAATGAGTATTGCAGAAAAGCCTACCAGAGCTAAAAATGGATACTTTTCCCCTATTTTATCTACATTTAAGATCTAAAAAAGCAAAAATAACTATTTACAAAGACTGCAATAACAGTTTTGTGTCTCAAACAATTGTCCTATTTATTTAATCAGTGTTTTAACTATCTTTCTTAATTAAGCACCACCAAATCCTTTTATTAACTAAAACCAACCCAATAAACAGCCCTAGCTGCAAATAAGAAAATAAAAGCATCACTCCCTCTACCAAACGAAATCAAAACAAATCACACCACCGGTGACCACCGACCGCTTCGTGAAACAACAAACTGAAACAACAACGAACAGAAACGAATCTCCTTCATCCAAACTCGACGCTAAACTTGGAAGTTTCCCGCTGTTTTGTTACTTCTTTTGACCCTTGTCAGTTTCAAATTATCTATTTTAATTACGTCTTGGAGTTGTCCAGAAAACAAAATAAACTATGGTAATACACAAGATCCCTTTCGGTGACCCTTGTACGAACTAAATCTATGAAACACGAGAATAATTAAAATCCTGAAGCGAAAATTCTCCTTTTCTCTGTTGGTGTTGTCGTTTAATTACAACCCGTTTTCAGATTTCAATCTCGACCGTACAAACCAGCAACAAATGCGCCGGGCATTTTCCCCCAGACCCTACTCGCGGGCAATCAGCACAAAGCAAAACACATTGGCTCCAAATGACTTTTCCGATTTCCAGATTCCTCGATTTACGACACCCAACCCCTTTTTATCGAAATAACTATTTTCAAAGCGCCATCTCAACTTAAATCAATTACTGTTGGCACAAAAACTCACTTGGATATATCAAAATGAAAAAACAATCACAACATATCTGCAATTTTATATCTAACTATAATTTAATTATGTAATAATTACATCAATTTTTCCCCACACATCAGTTAATCTAACCTTTTAATTCCCTTCAAAAACTATCAAAATTGTATGAACCAATTAAAACGTTGCTGAAAAGCCGACTCAGCCAAAAAGGAGGTCAAAATGAGAAAAAGTGAGACAAATAAGACACGGTAGTAAAAATCACATATCTGTTTATGATTTACACTATGAAATAGTGGCGAGATAAATCCTGTAACTTTAGCTCGTGTTATTAGAGGGGGAAATGTGCAGACACACTCAATCTCGGCCAGGCGCAGGAAGTCGGTTTGTCAGTCCATCTTTTACTCGCAGACCCTTTGCACGGACTCAGCATCCAATCACATAAATCATCAATACTCGTAGATACAGGCGGAATTTCCCGACCACGTAATCGCCTGTGTCTAATTTCCCCTTCACTTTGTACCGTATCTGCAGCTTTCCCTGTAAAGCACAATGCTCCATATCGATCGGCAGGTGCAGGTGTGTCAGATTATCACCTAGGTAACGGTGGAAGCTGTAGGTAATCTCGAGGAAAAAAATAAATAGAATAAGAAAAAGAAGGGGAAAAAATGGATATGCAAGTGACAAATCTTGAAGCAAATATTTATCTTATTTTTGTATCAAATTTTAAAGCAGATGCGAGGAAATTCAATATGAAAATTCAATTGAAACCTCGAGTAAGTTGGAGTTTGAAATGTTTATTTGATGCTGCTTAAAAATCGAATGGGATTAGGTTTTCAAAGTTGTTGGATCGAAGATAAAGCTTTTTATTCATTAAAACTTTGTTTCTAAATTTTTTTTTTGTTTTTTTGTTTTGAAGGGATTCCTTACATCAGACCAATGCCGAATGTGACCGTTGTTGCTGGACGTGACGTGACTATTCCATGTCGAGTGGCCGGACACCCAATCAGATTAATCAGATGGGAGAGAGGTTTGTACACATCTTGTTTCTTAAATATTTAACTTTGCATGGTTTCCACTTGCGCTTGTGACCGCAAACACTGACAAGAGGTTTAACTTAAACGAATAAGTTGCTGTATTGATTTTATCGGGTTCTCTTTGTGTCACTTGACCGATTTCCAAGAGAAACCGCGACGTTTGTATTGTTGTCACCGAGGATTGGAAACGAGGTCACACCAAATCCGCTAAAAGGAGCCAATTTTAAACCATGAGAAATCACATTGTTGAAATTCCTATCAACAAATGTAGTGATTGCGTGATTTGGTGATAATGGAATTGTGCAACTGCGCTATTACGATGTCATATTGAAAGATTATCTTCATTTCAATCAACAATTATATTTATCATACAAGAAATTCTCGTAAAATTGAAATTATCGATTTTGACAATGGTCAAAAGAAAAACTGAAATACAAAAATATTTCTCTAAAAATCAAAACTAATAAAATCAGAAGACAACAGACAATTACTTCTCTCGTGTCAGTTCTCTGTTGCTATTTTTGAACATTATTCATATAATTAGTCAAACGATTAAGCCACAATAAAACCACCCAATTATTTACACCCATTTTACACATTACCATTGATCACAAACAAATGTTTTTAATACTACATCACCACAACAAACAAACCCGAGTTCATTTGCCTCACCATTTAAACTCATTTTCAAATTTCCCATTAATCTCAACCGCCGAAGAGCAATTTTCTTTCCACCCTCATAGTCTCCATTTTGAAATAAAAAGAAAAAATCTAAATTCCTCCACACCCGAATAATAAAAAGTTTTTTCTCCTCCTTTTTTGAGTGAGAGTGAAAATGAAGAAAGAAAGAGCAAAATTCATCCAGTGATGAGTAATCTATGTAAAGCCGTGTCACAACGGCGACACAGCAAACTTAATTCAAACTCCTGACATGGCAATCATTGGAACGTCGCAGCTTAGAAATTTAATTTAGAACGAGCCTTCCAAAAAAATTTCCCGGCTGCCACATTCTAGACTATCGGAGTCAATAAAAAAAATCAACATTATTGCATTCTTTTTATTTTCTTTTCTCTGTATTTTAAAAAAGTGAAAAGATAATAAAGGATATATATATAATAACCACAGAAGGGGAAAAAAGGAAAAATTGTGGAAGAATGATGCTACATCATTGAGAATTACATTCACGATTCAATCTGGGGCAGCAATCAATTATAGACTTCTTATTCCAGTCACGTTAAAGACTAAAATTACAATAGTCATGTCGATTTCGGCAATTGCAAATTTAAATATCAAATGAAATGAAATGGAATAACTATTTAAAAAACGTTAGAACTAATTTGCGTTTAAAATTACAAGCGAGGCAATTATTTCATTAGGAAAATCGTAATTTTCAAATTTGTCTTCATAACTCGAAATTCATTTTACTCATTACTTTAATATTAAATAATCACATTTGAGTGAATTACACTCAAACCGGTCTTTGCTAGCTGTATTTTTAGATGAGTTATTGCAAGATGCTTTGCCGTGAAGCCTTCAGTTGCAATTTAAATTTTGTGCGTTAAGAAACTAATTTAGTTATACTCGCACAAGAACATGAACCATTCTCGTATTCTGCGGTCGTGTCACTGTGATATCCTGATTGGAAGAAAACCTTCAAGCTATGATCTGGCATCATGGCCGCCGCACCAACTCCCTCTGTTATTCTCACTCTTATTTAAACTTCCTCAGAGAAAAACATCAAATTCTTGATGTTAAATGTGAGAAATTTGATTTTAAACTTCAAATTTGGTATTGAATAAATTTAATTTGCCAATCTGTAAAATATGATATAAAAATTAAAGATCACTTTATAAACCATTTAACATCGGATTTATTTCTCATCTCTCATTTCAATTACTTGTCAATTAAAAAATACATAACAATTTGTAATAATCAAACACGTTATTTCACTTCTGAGCATCAAATCTAAATTCGATTTCTATGTTATAATCTAATATATTCCTAAAATTTCTTATTTATTAATTCTTCAAAAATTTTGTTTACATTTTAATAACTCGAAATATAAAGCGAATGTGCAATTGCATCGCTCCGCTTTACATGTCGACGCACTCGTGCATTAAGGTAGACTAACCCTTAATCAAGATAATGAATAAAAAGTTAAAGAGATTGCATTTAAAATTAAAATTAGGGTTATTCATTACAAACCCTTTTCTTGACTTATTGCTCTTTTGTGATTGTGAACGCTCACTGCACATGTGAAATGAAAACGAAACCCAACTCACCTTAAAATCTTTTTGTGCAAACACAGTAAATAAATATAATTACATCACTATCTCATTGTATGTAACGACCATACAGTAAATCAGAAAACAAAGCCGAGAGCCACTAAAACCGAATTGTCATGATGATAATGATGATTATCATCTCTCGGCCACCATTAAGACTTTGCAACACATTTCTGGGATAGACAAAGCACCTTTAAATCAACAGAAACACACAAAGATAAAATAAATGATTCCTATGACCCGAAGTTCCAGCCAATTTAGCAAATGCAGAGTTAAGTAAAAGCAGGATAATGCCCGAACTATTTAACTTACCACGAAAACCAATTGCCCAACTCTAGTCTAGCAAGAGAAGCTTGAAAAACACGCAGTGGAAAAACTGGATTAGCAAATTAAAACTTCCCCTCCAACTCCCAATTGGTTGGAGCGCCGCTCCAATCGACACCCAAGGCTCAATTAAAAAAATTCCAGAAATGGTATTCAAATTTGCAGCCTTACTGGATCAATCCACGGGCCCATCTTACAAGTGTGTGCCAAACCGGGGTCTCGCAGGACCTTCGTTCTCTTTGGCTTGTTCGGTATGCCGGGAGGAGTTTATTCTCCCACCTACTCTCCTCTCCTGACACCAATTTGGCTCGTAAATTCGGCACGTTCATTAGCGAGGCAGGCAACGTCGAGTCAGACGAGGGGGTTTTTGGTGAAATGTGCAATTAAATGGAAGTAGTATTGCGCTGGCATATCTGAGGGAGAGTGAGAGACCTTCGTTCAATCTTACAGCGTTTCATTTCTTACAAATTTGGATTTAATGGGATAAAAAAATTAAATTGTGATTTACTTTTTTATATCGACTTAATGGGGAAATCGTGCCAATCAATTTCCTGTTATTTTTGAATTTTCATTTTGTAGTCATTTGCAGAGGATTTAAAAGGCACTTCCGGTTGAAGGAGAAGCTCGAAATTTTAAGGACACCTTGTTGTCAAGTTGTAATTGAAATTCTTAAAATTTCAAGATCTTAATTAAACCGGAAGTGCCGTTCCAGGCCGCTCGGAATTGCAACTAATCTCGATAAACGAGAAATGCAGGGAAGCCAAACAAAAAATTAAATTTTATATTATTTGTAAAAATAGTACTTCCGATTGGTGTATAAACTCGAAATTTTGAGGTCACCGACATTTGAGTTTCTAGTTAAAACCCTGAAAATTTTAAGACCCCAAACAAACTGGAAATGTCATTTCACGCCGCTCGGAATCGAACAAAACTATGATTTGAGCGAGTCATTTGAAGCGAGTCGAAACGACACTACCTATCGAAGTAGAAGTTTGAAATTTTCAGAGCACCGACACCATCGTTTCTAGTTAAAATCCTGAAATTTTCAAGATCCTGGTTAAACCGATAGTTCAATTTCAGACCGCTCGGAATTGAATGAATTCAACAATTGTCAACGCAGAAATACCTAGGGGCAGTTAAAGAAAAACCTCCATGTGTATTTTAACTAATTAATTAATTAGAAAACCTTCTTTTCACATTATTCCACATTATCTGTCTTAAAACAACAACCAAATGAGAAGAAATTGCACTTGCATCTCCTTATTACTACTAATCTGATAATACGAAAACAAAAACCCTTCTAGTTTTCTTCACATTTTCAATTAACTCTCCAAGATACAAAACAAAAGACAAAAAAACTCAACCTGAAATAAAATCTCCTCTTATCTCAACGAGTTGTTTGTGAAACCCGACCTAAACTCTCCCTCTTCTTCACTCCGGGATTAAATTCGGAACAAATAGCGACCATCTTGTCATTTCTCAAACGATATTATATATTTATTCTCAGCCGAGAAATGCACTCGGCATCTCAGAGCGCTATTTACGTTTTCCTTTATTTATTTGTTCTGCAGATGGAATGCCCTTCCCTGCCAACCTGCGTCACAAGGCTTATCCCAACGGGACTCTGGTCATCCACAAGGCAGAATTGGTTGCAGATAGAGGCTCTTACACTTGTGTAGCTAGTAGTGAATATGGACAAACAGCCAGAAGGAGCGTTTGGGTCAATATTATGGGTGAGTATTTACCGACCAAACTTGCAAACATCCACAGATCAACTTCCATTAACCTGATGAGACCTTTTGTATTCAAAGAGAAAACACTGCGAGTATTATATTCCCCATCCCTGAAATATTTAAGAAATATCAGAGAAATGCAATTTAATTTGCTCGAACGTTTGCAATGCAACTGGAGAAGAGCACGAATATTGCAACTGCATTTTAAATAAAATCCTAATTTGCAGAACAAGTGTGCAATTAAGTATCTCAGACCAAGCGGCATGAAACTCCTCGTCTCGTTCGAGCATGCTTCTAGAGCAATTATGGTCTTTTCTTGACCTACCCCTTCCATTCCTTTCTCATTTTCGCCACACTGCAGTTGATTACAAACTCACTTCTCTGCATTACTCACTCGAATTATTAAATCCGAAACTGAATTTTTCCCCCTCCCGTATCTTTTCTCTCCTTTCACAGTTTCGCTAATGGCGCTTAATTTCCTTCGCTTTTTTCACTCAAAACCATCGCCCAACTTTTCTTAATCTCCAGTTTTCCATCTTTAATTATGATCGTCTCGCTTATCCCGCAATTTTATTTCGAGTCATTACGATCCGAGGTAACATCCAACGAACACGATTGTAAACAAACTTTTAAAGTACACATTAAAGCACTGGAAATACAATAAAACACCGAGTTATTTACTTGTCCGGATCGTCCAATTACGTTGATTTATTTCACCCCGCAGTGCTCGTGTGAAGTAATAGTGATGTAATGGATATGGATGATTTGCAATCAGCGAGATTTTCGTGGTAAACGTGAAAAATTGGGATTTTCACGTCGTTTTAAGTCCATGCAATTACAAGTTTCTGGTAATGGAAGAGGTCGTGGAACCTCTGACCCGAGTTTTCAACTCGTTTAGTAAATTCTTGTCGTTGAATATTAAAACGATTTGACTAAAAAAGAAAAAACTAATTGCGTCAACCGTAATTAAGACTGTCAACGTTGTCATTCGGTTTCAACTCAAAATTCACAATTTAATTGAAAGGGTTAACGAGTGCCAAGTTTTGACATCCCTCTGTCATTTCAGCGACTTCCGGTTTTATATTGAAATTTTCCATTTCAAATTTGATAAGAAACAACTTCGTTACAACGAGGTTCTCATAACCTCAACCGGAAGTCGCAATTTGTTTCCACACCGGCAGAAAATAATTAAAAGAATAATTTTTCACATAAAAAACCCTTTTAAGCCTTACGAGCGAAAACTCGTGTTAAACATCATCAATTTGCATACACAGATCCACCCAAGATTGAACCCTTTTCCTTCCCCCGTGACCTAAGTGAAGATATGCGAGCTCGAGTATTGTGCACCATAATCCGCGGGGATCTTCCCATTACCATCACATGGATGAAGGATAATTTCCATATGTCTGAAGACTTGGGGATCGTAGTGCACAACGCCGATGAATTTTCCAGTTCCCTAACTTTCCGCAGTGTAACGGCTCAGCATCGAGGCAATTACACCTGCATCGCGTCTAATGCTGCCTCTACCGTCAACTACACTGCCGAACTTTTAGTGCACGGTGAGTAAATCGCGGCAATGGAATTAGGGTTTATCAAATTTCTTATTTCATTGTTGTCAAGTTAAGTGAATGATGGGTTTGTAGATGGGGGTTGTTGTTATTGTTGTTTTATGTTTTTGTTTACCTTTTTTTTAAAAGTTCCTCCGAGGTGGTCAGTGGAACCGAGTGATACTCAAATTATGGCTGGGACGACTGCGGTGTTGGATTGTCAAGCTGAAGGTTTTCCTTCTCCAAATGTCACATGGATGTTCGGTGGAGGTGAGTTTGATTTGATTGTGTTGGTATAGGTTTCGACTAGAGAAAGGAAAAAATAATGGAAATTTTAATGAGAAAGAAATAAATTCCTTAAATTACAGATTTTTTTCATTTAATATCTAAATTTTTCATGAAAATTGTTATGTGTTCTAAGTTTTTCGTATAAATTACAATGTTTTCTAAGTTTATTTTTCTTTAAATTTCTTCATTTTTTA
>JAQIXT010002327.1:0-11267 GCA_034700445.1 Stenotaenia linearis | reverse complement strand
ACTAAAAAACTCGATGTAACGAAATTATTTCACTAAAAAACTCGATGTAACGAAATTATTTCACTAAAAAACTCGATATAACGAACGAATTTTTTGGTCCCTTTAAGCTCGAGCTTCGTTATAATGGGGTTCGACTGTAATTCATTAAAATTTGTAACTGTTGCTACACTTGTTAACGTCAAATTTAATCAGTATTCAGACCAGCTTTAAAATTTTAATTATTATTAATACTGTAATTTCAATATTTGTTTATTATAAACAAAAAATATTTTTCAGATTTTTACAATGTACGTTTTTATGCAACGATTTTCATATTGTAATTACTGGATTTTGAAATAATGTAATCACTTTTATCTTATTACAAAACTTCAATTCTGTATTTAAAAAATAACACTCGCTTATTAATGAATTTGATGCTCATTTGGTCACTATCGGTCACGATTCTTCGTCGTTGTGTTGATCGTCGGTCGTTTTGTCGTCTTCTTCGAGACTTTCAGTATCTTTGCTCTTTTCGTCAGTTTTCTTCGGTTCTTTGTTCTTCTTTTTCTTCTCGTTGGCTTCCTTCTTGCCTTTTTGTTCTTTCTTGAAATCTTTTCGAAAAAAAGTATAAATTTGAATTATTTTGAAAGTTGAATTTGAAAAAGTTTGGAATTTGAGATTTTATCGTTTTGTCTGGAAAAAGTAGACAGGATGGTCTGTAGACGTAGAAATTAGAGTTGTCCATGACCGGATTTAAGGTTTCAAGGTTACAGAACTATGGAGTTTTGCGTAAAAGTAGGAAATTCGGCATAAAGTAAAAGTTTGCAAAATATTGAAGAAAAAAGTATTACAAACAGAAAATATCCATGGATTTTGCGAAAAAGGAAGAAATTCGGCATAAATTTACGTTAAATATACAATAATTACAGCAAATACGCAAAAAATTTGCAAAATATTGATGAAAAAAATAATGAAAAAAATAATACACAAATTGTGTAAAATCTCAACAACAAAAAGTATTACAAACAGCAAATTTCCATAATTTCATAATTTTCTTAAGCGTAGCTGATATATACAAACCAAACTCTTGATTTTATCTTAATAGGATAAAATCACGTCTCAGAAACATCACAAAACGCAGCACATTAAAAATTCCAAACTTTTGGACGAATTTATAAAACTCATTTTTACTTTCTAAGCACTCAGTAAGAGGCTCAACGAATTTTTCGAATTCCATATCTTGCATTGCAGCTAAAACATCTTGTCCTGTCAATGTCTTCCGTTTAGATTTAATAGCGAAATTATTTGCACTAAAAATAAAAACACATTAAAAATAACATCTCAACCTTATTTCCAAACACAAACCTAGATGTGGCATATAAAACAAAAACACTCGCTGCCTTAGAAATCGCGGCTCGAGCTTCTTTCGATATATTAACAGCGTCGGGCAACTAAAAAATATACACAAAATTACTTAAATTTCCAATAAAATCGAAAAAAAACTTACGGCATCTTTAATAATCCGCGTTATAACAGCGTTTGGTAAATTCAAATCTTCAGGTTTTTCTGCCATTTTGTTTCTTTACGATTTACGCAGATTTACGTGCCGTCATGGCAGAGAACGGTGCTGCCGCTAGTTTCGTTCCTAAACTCAGCGCCGTTACAAACAGACTTCTTACTGCACATGCGCCCTCTTTCACCGTCTGAGTGGAGTAGTGCTGGCGAACTTGTCAAGGAAGCGGTAATGTTTTCATTCTTCTATTTCTTATAAAAATTATCAAATTTCAATTCTAAGTAAGTCATTTTGTACTATAAAGTCCGGATTTTCAGTATCGTAAAAAAATTTTATGATAACATGTGGGAAATTGACAAAAAGTGAATTTGGCGTTTACTTAGTTACACAATAAGCCTAAATCGTTGGATATTGCGGTTTTGCAGGATTAAGTAATCTAAATTTTAATTTATTTCAATTTATTTTAAAGGAAGATGAGCAGTTCTGAGGAAGTATCTTGGATCTCGTGGTTTTGCGGTTTGCGAGGAAATGAATTTTTTTGCGAGGTGAGAAAACAGTTGAATTTTTTGAATTTTACTGAAATTTTTTTTTAAAAAATAGGTCGACGAAGATTATATTCAAGACAAATTTAATTTGACTGGGTTAAATGAACAAGTTCCTCATTATCGGCAAGCGTTGGATATGATTTTAGACTTGGAACCGGGTAAAATCGATTTTTTTTTAATTTTTTGGATTTTTTGGAGTTTTGTGTGAATAATTGATTTTTTTTTGTTTTTTAAAAATAGATGATGAGCTTGAGGATAATCCGAATCAAAGTGATCTAATAGAACAAGCAGCTGAGCTTCTTTACGGTTTAATTCATGCCCGTTATATTTTAACAAATCGCGGTATTGCTCAAATGGTATGAAATTTGTGTTTTGTGAAGATTGTTTATTGATTTTGGTTTAATTTTGGTTTTTTAGATAGAGAAATATCAGAATGGAGACTTTGGTCATTGCCCAAGAGTTTATTGTGAAAATCAACCAATGCTTCCAATTGGTTAATTTAAATTTAGAGAGGGGGTGCGATTTTTTGTGCTGGTTTTTTGAGGTTTGGGGTTTATTTGTGATGTAGCGAAGAGAAAAGGAAATTTTGATGGTTTGAGTGGGAATTTAGGATTTTGGTGAAATTTAAGATGAAAATTTGACGTTTGTTGCGGAATGTTGTGAATTATCTCGTAATATTGCACGTTGCTATTAGACAACTATAGAATGCAATGGTCTGAATTTTAGTGCAGATATTAGTATTGCTGAAATTTTATTTTAATTTTTACAAACAAGAAGTGAATATTTTCACTGAATTGTTTTTTGTGTGTGTGTGTGTGCCACTAAAGTAGTGAATTTTCATTAGAAAAGAAAATAAACAAACAAATAAAAAGGGAAAACAAAAAGAAATTGTTTTTTTTCCCTATTTTTTCACCAAAACTGTTAGTTTTTTTTTCTATAAAATTTTTTCTTCTTTTTTCACTAAAATTCGGTTTTACTTCTTTATTCACTAAAATTAGGTTTTACTTCTTTTTTCTATAAAATTCGGTTTTACTTCCTTTTTTTGTGACTAAAATTCGGTTTTTTTTCCCTTTTTCTTGCTAAAATTCGGTTTTTTGCTTTTGTTTTCACTAAAATTCGTTTTTTTCCATTTAAATTCAGGGGTTTTCCTCACTAAATCATTGAATTTTGGTCAAATAAATAAATAACTAAATGAAACAAAAACTACAACATCGAAATACCTTTCATCCAACTCAAAATTTCGCTCGAAAAATCGCAACCCTTAAAACTTCTATCCGCAAAAAGAAAAGAAAAAACTAAAACCTACTTTTCACCCCAAAAGGTCTCTCGGATGTCCCCGGCGAAGCAATGGTGAAACTTTATTGCCCTAAATGCATGGACGTCTACACGCCCAAGTCATCTCGACACCACCACACCGACGGAGCATACTTCGGAACTGGATTCCCACACATGCTCTTTATGGTCCACCCAGAGTATAGACCCAAAAGGCCAGGAAACCAATTCATACCTAGGTGCGCTTCCCACCCCGTCGACCCAAAAGCCTTCAACAACCTAAAACCCTGGCTCATCAAAATCTCAGACACATCTCACAACAGACTAAGCCTAAACACAAACATCCAATTCCCAGTCACCCTTTTCTTCTTTATTTTCCTTTTTGTTTTTAGTTTAAGGCTACTTTTGTTCGGTTTTTAAAATTTTTTTAATTTTAAAATAATTTTAATAAAAAAAATTGAAATTGACGATTTTTTAAATTTTTTTCTAGGCTATACGGATTCAAAATACACCCACTTGCCTACCAGATCCAGCAACAAGCCGCAGCTAATTTCAAGGCGCCGATGCGAGCGATGAGCTATAATAACGGAAAACGCTGAAAAACGACATCATCATTAGTTTCTAATCGTTTATGACACTCGTTGCTGAGAAAAGGGGAAATTGATTTTAATATTCATTGTAGTTATTATGGAAGGCATTTATTCGTAAAGTTTCGTGTATAATTTGTGGCAATTTTGTTTTTTTTTCCGGTAATTTATAATTGGTCAATGAAAACGTTATGTTTACAGATGATTTTGTAAATTGTTTACATTCATTTTGTAAATTTCATCATCAAGTAATGTTTTTTGTGTAATGAACTTTTTAATTTTATTAAACAGTACTACATGACATTGAGTTTTTTTTTTTTTTTTAATGGTTTTACAGTGTTGAGGAATTTGATTTTTTTTTTAGTTCTAGTTTAATAAATACATGTTTTGCTCATATTTAAGGATTAAAATGGTAAATTCTTATGGCTAGTTTGGTTTTTACTTTCACAATGGTCGTCGGACAGTTATACATCGAGAAGTTATGGGTGATGGAAGGGTTGATGTTGATGGATTTGGGTTGCTAGTTTGATGATTGGGGGTTGTGAGAATTGAGAAATGAGTTTATAGGGTGGGGATTTGGTAAGGAAGCATGGTTAAGTAAAATACTGAATTTTCCCTGAATAAAATTGAATTTTTCTAAATTAAAGGAAGTTTGGATAAAATAAGCGGTAAATTTTTAAATTGATACAAAAAGTGGAATATTTTTTTTTGATAAAAAAAGTTGAATAAAGAAATGAATTTTTGGTAATTAGGAAACAAATCTGGAATTTTTGACAAAAAAAAAATTTGCAAAAATGTGATATGTTTGAAAAAAAATTTGCAAAAAAAACTAATTTTCGACAAAAATACTAGAACATAACTGGTTAAGTAGTTATGGGATTTTTTGGGTTTTTTGACAATTCAAAAAAATAAAGAAGCATAAACCCAAATTCATTACAAAACTGCAATTTTTCACAGAACTAATAGCAAAAATCGAAATCATTCAATGAAAAACCACAAATTCATTAACAATCAAATTTTTCTTGTAAAAAAAATCTAAATCCATCACTAAATTTCATTTTTAAAAAAATAAAAAAACCTCCCACACCACACACCAAACCAGCAACCCTACAAAACACACAAAAAGATCAAACGCCCAAATTCATACCAAAAAAAATTTAAAAATAAAAAAAAATCAACAATACATTTCTCCTTAAACATAATCATTACTTTACTGAACAAAATTATTTGCAATCACACCGCAACCTAAAACCAACTCTTAGGCTGCACGATAAATCAAATGAATCCCCGAATCCGTCGACACGGGTCCGCTCAACTCCCCAACGTTGAGAGAAAACGCAGAATCCTCAAACGGCTTCTGCATTGCTCCACGTCCAAAAAATCCCAAATCTCCTCCTCGTTTAGCCGAACTGCAGTCGCTGTATTCGCCCGCCAACTCCTCTATCGTCGTTTTACCAGATTCAATTTCATTTCTGTAACCTAAAACACAAATTCCGTCAATTCCAACACACAAATTTAAATTTGAAACCAAATTTATACCTTTAATTAACTCTAACGCTTCGTCTTTGCTTCTGGTTATGTTTTCCTCCCTCCACGACGACGGTCTACGGGAGTCTATATGTTTCACGAGTAAATGAAGACATTGCACCTGTTCGGGCGATGAAGTTGATGCGGGTTTTGTCGGTCGTTCCCACTGACTTTCTTTCGTGTTTATGTTTAGGTAATACGGCTGACCTAGAAATAAATATCGATTATTAAATTGGTGGTGTTGGAGTAGCGTGGTATTGGGTTGGAATTTGTTGATTAGGTTTTTTGTTTTTTAGTAGCGTGCGTTTTTATTTGTGGTTGAAAGTGTTTGTTTGAAATTAAAAATGCATGATCCAACCTGTCGAACGGCTCATTCGCTTTTCCCAACCCTGCGGAAGCTCTTCGTCCGACATGTTTACTGCGAACGATGCGGCGGTGGCGGTAGCAGCGCCGCAACGAAGCGGATGATGATTACGCATTGATGGAATGAAATTTCGATAAATCAATTTTAAGTAATTATTTAATCATTAATTCAAATTTAATAAATTTTAAAAATAATAATAGATTTCTACAAAAATTTTTAAACAAAACTATTAAAAATCAAAACGATCCTTAATGACGTCATACTTCTTTTTTTTTTTCTTCAAAAAATGTTTTTTAAAAGTGAATGTGATTATTAAAACAAATTTATTTTTAATTTAGATGTAATTTCTTTGAAATTAAATTTTTATAGCTGTTCATTTATTCCAAACCAACAACCAATCACAGCCCAGACATTCATTTACGTGAATTCTTACAGCTTCCGCAAACAGATAGCCCTTCCGGTCCCGATCTGAGAGATCTGGAGACCGAAATGGTTATTACTGAGTCTGCTTTAGCCTTGAAATCAGCTGTAGAGAAAATAGAAGTAAAGCAGTAATCATGAGTGACTCACAACCAAGATAAAACAAGCAAATTCATTTACAACACTTACGTCAAGGCTTAACAGCCCGCACGAGCTGAATCTCCCACAGAACGAGCAGGTACTCATTTAAGAATTACCGTTCAACTCTTTTTTTACACTCATTTATCCTCTCGTTACACATCCAAACCCATAAAACCTCAAACTAAAAATACCAAAACTCGTTTATCCATTTTCTTAAAATAAAATATAAAAAAATTTAAAAAATGAAAAAATGAGAAATCCGTTAATAAAATACGGTATAATATACCGTAACGTTAATATTTTAATCCACTTTTCACCTGTTGCTTCTTTGACATTTGTATTTAGGTGAATTATTCACCTGAAATGTGTTTTGGACCAAAACAAGAGGATTTTTTAGATTTTTAGAGCAAAATGATTAAAATTTGAATAAAAAAATTCAATTGAAAAACTCAATTGAAAAACTCAATTGAAAAATTTAATGGAAAAAAACACAAAAGTTACTGTTTAATGTAACTCTGACGTAAATATTTATCATTCCCGTCGATTACGCATTAATTTTATCACTTTGCAGGTGAATTTATCCAGTTTTGGTAGTTTGGGTTGCATTAACACACAAACCTGTATAATAATAAGTATTTTACATTTTTTTGTGTAATAGGGCTATAGTTAATGTTGGGTTACCTATTTTCAGTTAACAAAATGTCTCTATCAATTTTATTTCCTGTTGTTCAGTGGAAATATGTAAAAAGTGTATATTGCATGCTTTACTAACCATGACATTAATAGGAAAAAAGTTGATGGTTTGAAAGGCCAAATTTAAATTGACCTCATGGATTAGGACTGTAAATTATAAATGAAGAGGAAATTATTGTAAAAAACAATGTTGAATGTATTTTGAGATTGGGCGAGACGAGTTGGTGGATGTATAATTGAAAGAGGTGGTGTTTGGTTACGTTATACATAAATTATGAAGGAGATAAGACGGTTTTGGAGAGGGTTAAAGAGAAAATCGTTTAAACAAGTCATCGTACAAATTCTGGAGTTTGCGGAAACAAAATTTGTGTCTTGTAACTTATGAATTTCATTTATAATTATTTGAATGTTATGTTTATTGTTTTGTAAGAAGAGAATTGGAACTAGGATCCTGAAGTTGGAATTTAAACCGATGTAGGAGAGATATTAATTTTGTTTTCTGCAGTTTTTTTATCGGTTGAAATGGTAAGCGATGTAGGTTTCGGAGAATTCCAAAGAGTAAAAGCTAGAAAATCTGAGGTTGGAATTTAATTTTGCCAAGTTTATCGATTAAATAGATGTGATGTTGCAATCTGCAGGATGATACCGCATTGATTTTTTGACTGGTTGATTTGATTTCTTACATTAAAAGAAGTCTTGAAGTTAGAGTTTCAAAATTATTCAAGTTATTAATTTAGAGTGGAGAATTACACATGGGTGCCATGTTGGAAAATTATTGTCTCTGATTGGTTGTCACAATCTTGGTTTTCTTTCAGTTTAAGTTTGTTTCAAGGCTGTAGAAGTGTAAATTATGATAAAATAATGGTAAAATATCTAATATAAATCAATTATTATCCAAATAAGGTGTTTACTGTATATTTTAAAACAGTAACTCACCTAGGATGTTTCATAATCATTAAGTTTATTGCTTGAAATTTCCTTAACCTTAAATGTGACTATAAACACTCCTATTTGTGAGTCACAGATAAAAAAAAATTAAGAAAGTTGAAAGAAAACCTTGATATTTATGAGTTTTGTTTTATTTCCTATATAGATCGAATTTAAAAGTAACAAAATCCATTTATAGTTTTATTTGTTTATATTTATTATTATAAATATTTATTATAGATGTTTACAAACAAATTTAATCTAAATTTAAGTCTTAAAAGTATAAACAAACTCTCCTTTGATCTTCAGATTACTTTTTTTTACAGTTTTTGATAAAGCTATGAAAAAGTTTTGGAAAAATTTGGAAAAAAATTTTTAAATTTTCCAAAATTTAGAAAGAGTTAAAAAAAATTAGAAAGTTATAAATTTTGCAAAAAATTTAAAAAAATTCAGAAAAATTTTATAAGATTCTAAAAATTATTTAGAGGAATTTTTTTATTATGAGATTTTTTTAAATCAGAAAATAAAAATTAGAAAATTATTTTTAAAATATTAGAAAAAAAATTTTAAAATTAGAATAAAATAAATTAGAAAGTAATTTAGAAAAATTAAAATAAGAAAGATTTAAAAAAATAATCAAAAAATATTAAGAATTTTTTTTTAAAAAATCGAAAAATTTAGAATAGATTTTGAAATAAAATATTTTATAAACTTATTTAAAATTTATATAATTTTTTTTTTTTAAATTAGAAAAAAATCAGAAAATATTTATAAACCTTTTTCAAAAAATCCAAAACAGGGCTAACCTAATTAAACCCATATTCAACGATTGTATTAATTATAAAAATAACATTTGAAGGGTCAGTCTTGCATACATCCTGAATAGCCCCGAGCAACCCGCCTTCTTACCTTGCAATGCACACTGGGACTTGATGACATCATCAAATTCCACTCAATAGTGTCAAGTGAACGTTTGATACCTGCTTTTACATCGCTTGTACTTGAATTACACCTGTTTTGTCACATTTGACACTCGATTTACATATAACTAGGAGTTTTTGTGCAGTTTGGTACCGAAAGGCTTAAAAAGTGTTTTCTAACTTTGGTTCAAAGTTACCATAACGACCGAAGTGCTAATCAGTCATTCACCTGACTGTTTGTTGAGGTAAGTTCTTTTTATGGTGATTACGGAAAGTTTTTAATTTTTAATTTTTTGTTTTTTAAAAAATTTATTTTTGATTTTTTGATTTTTTTCTAGGAAACGAATGGCTTCGGTGTTCTCGCTTTGTTATTATTATTTAACAACATGACTGAAAGTCCCCCTACAACTCCAAACTGTTTGAGCGCAACGATTGCCCAGAACCCGTCTCAAGAAGATTTACAGTTGCTGGCGAGACTGGAGGAATTAAATAGGTGAGATTCGACGAGAAAATTGATCTAGGGTGAGATTATGGTTGGAATTGCTGGAGGAAGTTGAAATGGAAGCTAAAAATTTGCAAAATTTTTGTATAAAAATAGTAATTTTGGTTGGTTGCATGGAAATCTGTCGATATTTTGTTTTTTTTGAAATTTTGCAGATTTTTACAAATTTTTTATATACTAAAGTTTTGTAGCTTGGTGTTACAAAGTGGCCAAATAATGGTTAATTATTTTAACGAAATTACACTTTTTGTGTGGAAGTTATGCTTTTTTTTTTAAGCTGGGAATGTGTTTGTTTATTTAGTTTTGTTGAGTGATGAAAGTGTTTGAGGAAAATGATGGTTAGAATTTGTTTTGTTTGTTGAAAATGTTTATGGAAATGAGTACAAGTACTAAAAGTGTTAAAATTTGGTAATTTTCGTTAGAAGTTTTACAAATATATTTAGAAGTTATGGAAAATGCACTTAATGGTTAGAATTTGAGGAATTTTGGTGATATTTATGTTTAATTTATCAGAAACTGCAAAAATTTGTTTAATTTCCAAAAATATTTACAAAAATTAGTAAAAATACATAAAAAGTTGCAAAATTTGTTTAATTTTGTTAAGTGTTTTAAAAATATTAAAAATTTGTGTGAAAATGCAGTAAATGGTTAGAATTTGGTGTGATGTTTATGTTCAATTTATCAAAAATTACTTAACAAAGTCAACACTAAGGGTTTTTCGCATTAACGACGAGCGAGCGATCACAGAATTCAAACTATCAACATGGAAAATTAAGAGAAAAATGCACCAGATGGTTAAAATTTTAGGAATTTTAATGAAATTTATGCTTAATTTACCAAACTTTTTTAGAATATTTACAATAATAACTAAAAATACACTAGGTGGGTTTATATAGTCATTTAAACATGTTTAAGCCATGTTTAAACCATGTTTAAACATTTTTCTCTTTAAATAAAGATGTTTAAACATGGCTTAAAGCATGTTTAAATGACTTCATTTCATGAACCTGCCTACTATTTAGTAATATTTCAATGAAATTCACATTTAATTTGATCCAAAACATTAAATTTCCCAGAAACTTTATCCTCAAATCACTGAAACCCAATATCCTTTCATTTATTGATTGTAATGATAAAATACAAAAGAAATTCCAAAAGATTTCAAACCTTATCAAAAATATTATCATACATAATATGACATTGCAACTGTCATACATTGATAAACGTGTTCTCGTTTACGTCGATGTGATCTAATTTTTTGTTACCACGTTTCATCTTGTGCTCATTTACCTCATTTAATCAATAATATGATTAAAAACCATTAAGGAAAATTATTTTCCACAGACAACAAATGCTGCTCTGTTATGACTAAAAGATCAAATATCAACTAGAAACACATGCTTGTCATCAGAACAGCAGCTGGACCATTTAACATATGAATTGAATGAAGTGGAAAACCAAACCCTCGCCCAGATCCTTGAAAACGAATCATACTCCCATGGAATTGACAATTTGACATTTTTATTAAACTAAATCATAATCGTTTCCGTTACTTCAAAATCCGTTGCGGTCAGAAATTGAAATATGATGTTTTACTTGGGTTTTGTAGTTAGAAAAATATTTATAAATATTTTCATAAAAACTTTTTACTATTTTTGCAATTTACACTGGAAAAAAAATAGAGTTACAAAAAATTACGTAATTAAATTTATTGTAAAAATTTAATTTACATTACGTATAATTCTACGAATGCTTGTAAAATCGCAATTTACAAAATTTACAAAAGCTATTTAAAGTGTGGTTTTAATACCGTAAATGTAACGCGTAGTTGTTTTTACAACAAATTTAATTGTTTTACAATTTGTAAATCTGTTTTT
>JAQIXT010002326.1:0-11269 GCA_034700445.1 Stenotaenia linearis | reverse complement strand
AATAAATCCTTAATTTCATTGAATTTCATTGAATTTTCAAGAATAAATCCTTAATTTCATTGAATTTCATTGAATTTCATTGAATTTTCAAGAATAAATCCTTAATTTCATTGAATTTCATTAAATTTTCAAGAATACAACCTCAATTTAATTGAATTTTCAATGAATTTTCTTGAATTGTCATGAAATTTATTGAATTTTATTGAATTTTCAAGAATAAGGCCTCAATTTCTTTTATTTTTTAAAAATCTTTCAAGAATTTTCATGAATTTTCAAACATAAAGCTTCAAATTCTTCAATGTTTCAAGTATTTTCAGGAATAAATCCTCAATTTCGTTAAATTAAATGAAAATTGAATAAAAATTCAATTCCTGCCCTCACGTTCCTTCTAAGCCACCAAAATCAATTTTCCTCACCGTTTCAGAATGACCTAAAATATTATTACAACATCCGCCGACTACAATCAACTCGCCATAGTCAGACAGACAACTAGTATGCCACACTCGCGGTTCCAAACCCGACATTTCGATGAGCTGCCATGAAATAGTCGTTGTATCGAAAATCCAACAGTCGCCTAAAAAATCAAATGAAAATAAAATCAATAAAAAAAAAATTTTCTTTTAAATTTTAAAAATTTAATTTAAACAAAATTTGTATACTTAGAGCGATTCGCTCCTGACTGAATCCGCCAAATAGAACTAATTTTGTGTTGGTTAGAACATTCAAACTGTGCCATGACCGGCCTTCGGGTTGGGGATCTTCAATATGTAAACTTGTAATAAAAAAAAAATTGTTTTAGGTTTTTGTAGACAAGAATAGTTTAATTTGATGTAAAGATTTGACGATTTATGCCATTTTTGATGTGTTTTGTTGATTTTTTTTTCAGAAATGCATAATTTTTTGTCTATAATGTGCAATTTCTTGAATTATGAAAATAAAATAATGAAAACTGTAGTTTATAGACAATTTTAGACATTTTTTGAAGCAAAAATGCAAATTTTAGACCATTTTACACATTTGATAAGAAAAAGTGCTGACTTATAGACCATTTTGGACAGAATTTTGCATTTTGGTCTAAAATTGGTCTAAAATATGCATTTTCTGCAATTAAATGTTTATTTATAATGAAATACACATTTTTTCTATAATTTGCAATTTCATTAAATTATGCATGAATTTTTAATTAATTTTTTTGCAAAACTGCAAATATTTTACTAAAATGTGCATTTACTTCAATCAAAAAAATCTTTTTCATAAATAAATATAAATACCTTCCAGACCAAGTCATGGTTTTCATATCCAAACAATGCATATCATTCATCCTAAAATTCTGATGCCGTCCACCGAAAACATAAGCAACATCATTTAATCTCACTCCAGCGTGCGCGGCTCTCGGAGAAGGTCGTTGACCCTTTAAAAAAAATAAAAAATAAAAAATTGACCATAATTCAGTACATTTCAATCATTTTTCATTCACCTTGCATTTTGGCCACATCCAAGTACTGTTGCTAGGATCGAATACTACTAGTTGGTTGGTCCACCCACGACCTGCTATCTGTGTCAAAGTGGAAAAAAAAATTTTTTTTTTAAATTAAAATTTTTTAAATAATGAAATTGAAGGATGAATTACTTGATCCATGAAATCATGAGCAAAATCAAATTCGTAGTTGAGATTGTTTTCTCCCAGTTGTCTAGTAAGTTGATTTGGGTTTGGACCAAATCCGCCGAATAAATAAATTCTGCAAAAATTATAAATTATAAAATTTTATGAATTATAAAATCCTTTGAATGCTTTTTTAAATATTATATATTTTGTTTAGTATGAATGAGTAAATATCAAATTCATTGAAGATTTAATAGAAATTCATAGAAAAACATAACTTTAATGAATTTTCATTCAAAATTTATGAATTTTCATTAAATTTTCACTAAATTTCATAAATTTATTACTGATTTTTTTGAAAAAAATTCAATTTATATTTATAAACTTAATGAATCTTCATTAAATTCAATGAGTTTTCATTAAAATTTCACTGAATTTCACAAGTTTTCACTTATAATACCACGAGTGAACAGAAGATTGTCGAGATAATTTTTCGGAGTTCTCCACGAGTTATCATGGCTGTAGGCCAGTTCTAGCATGGTGAATGTGGAGAATGAGGAAAAATTTTGAGATAATCTTCCGTTCACGATTACGAGTGGTATTCGGCTGATTATACCACGAATCAAATGTCTAAAGTTGGCCACTAATAATATATTTGTATTATCGCTGTAATCCTGTATTATCAGTGTAGGTCTGATTGGTCAATTCAAACATTTCTCGGTTTCCGATTGGCCGACGGTTGATGACGTTTGATGAGTGGTATAATCATTGAAATTTTATGAAATTCCACAAATTTCCAATGAATTTTTGTTTAGTTCTACAAATTCCCAAGAATTTTTGTTTAATTCTACAAATTTTCATTAATTTTCAAAAATTTCCATAATTTTTCAATAAATTGCACAATTTCTCATTGAATTTTCATTAAATTGCACAATTTCTCATTGAATTTTCATTAAATTGCACAATTTCTCATTGAATTTTCATTAAATTCCACAAATTTTCAAAAAAAATGTATGACTTTTAATTCAATGAGAATTTATGAAAATAATACTATATAGTCGGACCCACCAGTAGCGACCTCGGCTATAGCGTCAACCCGCTTATAGCGTTAACCCGCTTATAGCGTCAACCCGCTTATAGCGTCACATTTGGTGCAGTCCGGCCAAAAAGATAGGGTTGTCTAAAAAATTATGCTAAAAAATTCGGATATAGCGTCAATTCTTATAGCGTCAACCCGCCTTTAGCGCCCATATATGCTGGTCCTGACGAACGACAACCCCCCGCTTGTAGCGTCAAATTTGTTTACAAATTTATTGTTTACCGGCATAAAGGGTCACTTTGACGCTATAAGCGGATTCGCTTGTAGCGTCAACCCGCTTATAGCGTCAATTTCAGCCTGGTCCCTTGATTGACGCTACAAGAGGGTCCGACTGTAATTCTCTTTGAATTTATAAATTTTAATTGAATCACACATTCTCATTAAATTGTTGGAAAATCCCATCAATTTTCACATTTTCATTAACTTTTAACCATTTCTCCAACCAAACCAACACACCTATCTTCGTAAATCCAGCTCGCCATTTTATCACACGGTATAGGCTTTGCCCCTTTGGTCTTCATCTTCATCCACTTCCTGCTTTTTATATTCAACTTATACACATCATTCGAGTTCTTCGGCACGAGAGCCTCTTGACTGTATCCACCGAGAACATAAAGATCATTTCCAAGCAATGCACCGGCCGCACCAGAAGTCCCCGGTGGCGGTTCACCGCCGGTTGCCAAAACGTTCCTACAAAATAAAATAATTTTACAATATCTCGAGAATTCCTGAGAAATTTTAAGATCTAAGACATTTTAAGATTAAAATACGTTGAAATATATGACTTTTGAATGTTTTTCGATCGTAAAATCCTTAGAAAAAAGTGCCATCTTTAGCAAATAGCGATTTCCTTTTAAACGTAGCGCCGAAATTCAGTTAGTTTAAATAAGGAAAAAATATGTTATCGCTTAATTTTTGATTTTAATCAGTATTATTTGAATAAATAGCAACGATATTGTATTTTTATCACTTTAGTAATTCATAAAATGTAATTGTTTACCGACATTTTAATCGTTTTAATACGTTTTTCACTTCAAATCTCACGTTTTTGTAGACATCTCAAAAATTCCCGAGAATTCTCGAAAAGTTGATCAAATATTTTTCTCGTCTCGAGAAATACAAACAGGCGAGAAATGACAAACACGATTTCCAGCGATATTAATGGAGCCTCGGTAACTAATAACTATAATTTCTAAATAATTTATATCTCTATAACGTGATAAATACAATGATTTTTTCACAAAATTTAAAACATTTTGTGTAACTGACTGACTTACGTAATATATCTCTAAAACGTTTACATAAGTTGAAGAGCGCCTGCAGGCGATTTTAAGTTTGGCTCCTAATATGGTGCTTTTAGAAAAATAACTGATTATCATGAAACTGTTTTGAATGTTTAAATTAATTAATTATTTGATCAGTTCGAGATGATTTTGAGTTATTTTTGATTATTGTTGATATTCAGGTCATTCAGATATTTTTTTGATCATTTTTGATGTTTAAACTAATTTTTATTAATTTAGACCATTTTTTAATGATTTGATCACCATTTGGTCACATTTAATATGACTTTTATCAATTTCCATCATTATTTGATACCTATTGATCACATTCTGTTCATTTTTGGTCTGTTTTTAGCACATTCGTACAATGTCACCGTCATTTCAAACCACCCCACCACCAACCCCTCCAAGACCCTCCAACAAACCAAAAACAACTCAAAACAACTCAAAATTCAACCACATAACACAAAATAATCCAAAACCACAACAAACTATTACCAAACATCCAACAAGGAGTCATAAATCCAAATATGCGTCGACGGCAAATAACGACTGAACGCAACACCAGCAAAATCCTAATCGGAACAAAACAAAACAGAATTAATTCAATTTCATTCACATTTTTCTTCCAATTTCCGTAAATCTTACTCTGTAACCTCCCCATACTAAAAGATATCTCCCGTCGCACACAGCTATGTGACCGGTCCGTTTCAACGGGTTCGTTGCGTTCGCTGCACCGCCGCTGTTTTCCTCCATCTAAAAATGAAAAATAATCAAGAATTGCATCAAATAAATGAAAAGAAAATGTAAAAAACCTTTCCACAGTGTTTTACACCATGTTTACGTCGATGTGTACCTTTAAGCCGTCTGGTGGTGGAAAATAAAATCAAAAATTAGTTTTATCTAGAGCGTTTTGGTTTTATTATTGGGCGGCGCCATTGAAAAAAATGGCGATTTTCAAATAATTGAAAAATGTGATTTGGCCGTTGTTTCTCTGAAAATTTGGCTTTTTAAGGATTTTTGAAATTAGAAATGACGATTTTTAATTTATCTTTCGTTTTGAAGCTTTTTAAGCCGCGGCCTCCGCCTCCCCCGCCGCCGCCGACGACGGTTGAGGTCGTGACGCAGAAAATTGCGGTTTATACGTCTGCTTGTGGGCTTTTTGCGGTGTTTGGTGCCGCTATTCAGTGTGTATAGTGATTTTATTTTATTTTTTAAATTTATTTCGTGATTTTTTTAATTTTTAAAATTTTTTTGATTTTTAAAATTTTTTAATTTTATAATTTTTATTTTTAATTTTTTTTATAGTGGTGCTCAAATTATTGCGCCATTTTTCACGCTGATTAAAAATCCGCAAGATTGTTTCCAAGCACCGATTTTTTTCAAGCGGTTTAGAGATCCGGAAACCATTGCGAGATTGAAGAAGAAGAAAAGAAATCTTTGATGGATTTGGTTTTATTTCTTGTAATTTGAATGGAAGAATGATTGTAAATGAAAATGTCTGAGATTATAAATTGTAGCAGACTGGATTTTGGAGTTTTTGCAATTATTTATTACTGGCATTTGTGCAATAGCACAAAATATCTTTAAAATCTGTTGTTATTGTTACACCCACAAAAAGTCCTCAAGAGGTTCTTGGATGCTTGGATGGACGTTTACGGTGTTTCATGTAGGACGTGGACGTTTTCTGGACGACAGGGTGTTGTGAAGATGTGTTATGGACTTATTGGCTGTCTAGTGTTTCTTCTCCAGAATTTCTCGAGAAAAATGAAAATATTGGTCGTCTAAATTCTTGAGAAATTTTTGTCTGTTTCCCGAGAAGTAATTCTTCAGAATTTCTATGAATTTTTGAGTTCTGAGGCATTTTCAGATGGAAAAACGTTGAAATATATAACTTTTAAATGTTTTCTTTTCGTTTATAAACATCAAATAAATTTCAGTTTTGTAGTTTACATTTGTTTTCACATACTATATACCAAAGATAAATTATTGCGGTCTTACTTTACCTATCGTGACTTTGCTTTCCCCTTCCTTCGATTACGTCATTCGAAAATCGCGTAAGGTCGCTTACGGTACGGTATAAATACCACGAAGTTCGCTAATTCCTCATTCAGCGTGCCCAAGACTGAAGATGCGATCCAAAGAACCAGTTCCCAGTTTGAAAAATCTTTGTTTTAAAACAATTTTCACCAAATTCGATTTAACTCGGAGTCACCTTCGTCACCTACCACTTCCAATTATAGACGAGCTTTATGGATTTTACGATCAAAATAGCTATAAACACCAGCTATATTTGAACCCAGACGTCTTTCTAAACACACACACGAGACAACTGTACTCCTTAGGTTCATTTTCCTCACCATCGACTGAAATAATCATTAAGAAACTTGTCAAATGTAAAAGAATGGTCAGTTTAGATTTATCTTATTGTACAGAAGTCTCGTCCGAATGCCTAACTACGCTGTTTCGCAACTTACCACACATTCATACAATCAAATTGTGCAAAAATCCATGGATTACGAACGAAAATTTAAGGGAAATTGCCACTCACTGTCCAAAACTAAAATATCTCGATGTATCGGGCTGCGAGAACATATCCGACGAAGGTGCTCTCTCTTTATGTCGCACAAATATCCAATATCTCAACTTGATAATTACGTCCGTAACTTCGAAAGGATGTTTAGATCTTTTAAAATCTATTCCAACGTTAAAAGAATTGCAACACGAGGAGTTATTTGGTTTTACAAACTCCAGTCGGTTATTTTCTCTCATAAAGGTCGAATTTAGAGCACATCGCTTCACTTTTGCCCTCGAAAGAATCGAATGGATTTTTGAGGACGTAACTGACTTTAATATTGCTACTCGTGTGTTTCCGAATTTAACCAATTTGACTTTCTGGGGAGTTTCCAATTTGAGCGAAGAAATTGATGTTCTAAATTTAAAAAATTTAACCGATTTAATAATGTATAATTGCAATTATTCCGATTTCAGATTTATTTCCACTCATTCCTCGAAATTACAGCGTTTGAAATTGCAACACTGTTCAGTTTCTGGCGAATTGGCTGACGAAGATTTGTTCGGCCGTCTTCGACAACTGATGTTGGACAAGGTTAATTTTTCCAAAGATTTTCTGTTAAAACTGTTTGAAAGATGTAAACATTTGGAAGAATTGCGTATAGACAAGAGTGATTGTTTTAACGATGAGTTGGTTACGGAATTGGTGGCTGTAAATACTTTACCAAAATTGGATAGTTTGTACCTGGTCCTGTGTAATTTGATCACATCGAGTTCGTTGTTACAAATTTTGAGTTCTGAAATTCAGTTGAAATATATGACAGTGTCTTGCTGTAATAAAATCGACTCTGAATCGTGGCTTAGTATAGACAATTACGTTGTAAATAACAATTTAGATGTGCGATTGTCACATCGTTATTTTGTACTTTAAAAATAAAAAATTTCAAAATTTTATTTCATTGTTTTCTTTGGTTTGTGTTTGATTTTTTTTTGTATAATTGAAGACCGATCAGGTGTGTTCAGAACAGATATTTCACATACAAACGGCCAATGTTGATTCAACAATTTTTTAGTTGGGATTGTTTGAGGGTATAATCACATGAAAAGAATTTATTTTGATTATAGTACGTCAGATTATCCTCAGTTTCCTCCTAATTAATTATCTTATTTTATGTTTATGTACGATTATAGAGTTAGATTAGTTTGTTTACGTCAGGTTTGGTTTAATTCAATTAATCTTGTAATCTAATTTTAATTTATCGATTATTTTAATTAGTAAATAAATTATTGCGGGATCTTACCTCGGATCTTACTTTACCTATCACGTGACGTGAGTTTGATTTACCCTTCCTCCAATTACGTCATTCGAATATCGCACATAAATAGCACCAAGTTCACTGATTTTTTCATTCAGCACGCATTACTGTTACTGTTGATCACTCAAATATTGCTAATTTAGACATTTTCAGTTAGAAGGATATTTACAACCCCCAAGAACCTCTAAATTTCTCCTAAAATTAAGGAATTTTTGTCTTTCTGTATTTGTAAAATGCAATCAAGTTAAAAGGATTACCTTTCAGTGCTCTTAAACCCAATAAAAAATAAAGAAACTTAAGTAGAAATTTTTCAAAAAATTTTATTTTTGTAAAAATAATGCTCTGCATCCCCAAAATTAATTTCTGCTTATATTATTGATAATTTTTCAGATTTTTTGACTATAAGAAATACACCAATTTAAATAAAATATGAACCGGAACAAAAACCGGAATGAAAAAAAATTACGAACGTAACCGAAAACCGGAACAAAATTTATTATGGTTCGACTCTCTGGTTGCTTACGTTATCTAATTTCTCATTCAACGCGCGAAGACAAGGTACCTTAAACTACCGAAGATGCCATCCAAAAAACCAGTTCCTAGTTTGATATTTTTTGGATTTTTTTGGATTTTGTCTGATTAATTTGATTAATTTGATTTATTCATTTACCTTGACTTTGATTTACGGTGGTTTAAGTAAATCAGGTGTTGATTTCCATTCTGCGCAAAGCATTGGCTTCTCTACAATGTTGATGTCCGGTGGCTTCTCTGCATTGCACTGCGCGTTGCTGCCGGATAGCTTCTATGGTAGCTTTCATACTTCAGCCCAAGTCATTACAACAGTATAGAAAGGTAACAGTTTCAGAAGAAAGCCACTAGCAGTCGCAGAAATTACGAAATGAGCAGTTCAATGAGAAATTCATAAATGATATTATTAATTTTTTAAGGCAATTTTGACCTCGGAAGCCGGTCACACAGCAGAAAATCCAACTTCAGACTTTGCCTTTTTCTGTATGGAAATTATTTATTGAACTGGAGTTTTTCCATCACTAACTCCACTTTTTAATAGATAGAGATTTATGGTGGAATTTATAATAACGCAAAATAGTACCAGATCGGATTCTTCAATTATACCAAAAAAAATCAAAAATAACAAACCCAAACAAATTGACTTCAATGAAATAAAATTTTTTTATTTTTAAACTACAAATTACCAATAAAACCATTGCACATCTAAATTGTTTTCTTGAATATACTTGTCTAGACTAAGCCACGATTTAGAGTCGATTTTATCACAGTATGACACTTCCATATATTTCAAGGGAATTTCAGAGCTCAAAATTCGTAACAACGAACTTGACGTGATCGAATAACACCCAAGTAGTCTCAAACTATCCATTTTCGATAGTGCACTTACATCTAACAATTCCGTAACCAAGTCATCGTTAAAACAATCACTATAGACTACACACAATTTTTTCAAATATTTACATCTTACTATTAGTTTTAACAGAAAATGTTTGGAAAAATCACAGTGGTCCAACCTTAGTTGTTGAAGATGGCCGAACGAATCTTTGTCAGCCAATTCGCCAACTGAACAGTGTTGCAATTTCAAACACTGTAATTTCGAGGAATGTGTGGAAATAAATCTGAAATCAGAATAGTTGCAAAGAGCCATACTTAAATTAGTTAAATTTTTCAAATTTGAAACGTCAATTTCATCAGTCACATTAGCAATCCTCACGAATTCCAAATTGGTTAAATTCGGAAAAACACACGTTGCAATTTTCATGACAGTTGTGTCAATAAATTTCCAATCATTTTTTTCGAGTGCAGAAGTGAATGGATGCGATGTGTATTCGTCTTTTATAAGAGAAAGTAATGGACAGGCGGATGAGAAACCAACTAACTCCATATGGCTCAGTTGTTTTAAAGTTGAAAACATTTTTAAAACATTTAAACATCCTTTCGGGGTTACGGATGTATACTCTATGTTGAGACGTTCGATATTTACGTGTTGTATTTACGAATCAAAATCACGTGATAGGTAAAGTAAGCTTCTGCGTTGAAATTAACATTATTTATTTTTATTTTAAAAATATTTTGGTATAGTTATTGAGTTTTTTAAATAAATAAATAAATAAATAAAAAATAAAAATAAAAAATGCTGAATTTCGATCAAAAATTACTAAAATTTTGATATCTAATGTTTTGATTGTTGAAATTTTGATTCCTGGCTAATTTCGAATTGGAAATCGGGGATAGAAGAGAGGGAGACTGTCCCTGGAAATCAGGGAAAATTCGACGTTGCGAATTCGACGTCAACTTCGCGAATCCAAATTTCGAACCATTTTCTCCCATTTCTCCAACGCAGAGAAATTACTACACATGCGCGGTGCATTTTTCAATTAAAAGAAATTATCTTATCTGAAAAATAAACGTTTTTTATTATCTTCAAATAACTACTGTAGTAAAATTCCTGCATTCGCAAATTTTTGTTTGATATTTTTTCATATTTATTTGGTATAATTGAAGATTACGATCCGGTGTGATCAGAACAGATATTTCGCACACCAGGCCCCAAACGGCCGTGCTTATTGTAGACCATGAAATACAATAAAATAAATATGGTCTGCGTGTTTCCGCAGAAAATGTGGGACTTATAATCCTACTTAAGACGCCAGATATTTGAATAGCTACAATAGCTACTTTTCGAATTTACAATCGAACGACCCGTTATAATAACGTTAAAGACCAAGAAAACGTTATAACGAGTTTCGTTATAACCAAAACTCCGGTATAACGAATTTATTCCTAAAATTTATAAAAGTAATAAAAATTGCTAAAAATTAATTTATAAAACTAATCAAACCTCAGCAAATGAAGCTACACTAATCTAACCTAACCTAATCTGATTAAACTAGTTTAATTTAATTATCTTATTTTATGTTTATGTACGATTATAGAGTTAGATTAGTTTGTTACGTCAGGTATCTTACTTTCCCTATCATGTGACGTGATTTACCCTTCCTCCAATTACGTCTTTCGAATATCGCTTGTAAATAGCACAAAGTTCACTGATTTTTTCATTCAGCACGCAACGACCAAAGATGCCATCTAAAAAACCAGTTCCCAGTTTGACAAATCTTTGTTTCAACACTATTTCCACCAGATTCGATTTAAGCGGTAAAAATCATCTTTGTTATCTCCCGCTTCCAATTATCGACGAATTTTACGGATATTGCGAACAAAGTGGCAAAAAGAAAAAACGCAGGGGATATTTAAATCCAGATGTCTTTCTAAATGTGCACACGAGACAACTGCACTCCTTCCGTTCATTTTCCACACCACCGACTAAAACAATCACAAAATCACTCGTAAAGTGTAAAAGGATGGCTATTTTAAATTTATCCTATTGTCCAGAAATCTCGTTCGAATGTCTGACCAAACTGTT
>JAQIXT010002325.1:0-11271 GCA_034700445.1 Stenotaenia linearis | reverse complement strand
TAGCTTAAAAATTAGGCCTAATTAACGGATTACCTTCGCAAATTCCTTCTATACCACGTTTATACCCAGCGGGACACTGTTCAGAAAAACATTGATACGTTCCAGGTGTGTTAATGCAATGTTCTGTATAACTACAATCGTGAATATTTTCTTCACACTCATTTACATCTAAAATATTAAAGAATCGACGGAGTTAACTACAATTCTACGTTTTATCTTAAAAGTTATATCTTAACATCCTATTAGTAAACAGCATTACAATACCTTTCGTGCAATTCTACAATACAAGCATGCTCATGCAGATTTCTCATTTCCATGATGCCTAGTTGTTAGTTAATTGCAACGATTAAAAGATTAATAAAAAAATTATTAACACAACTTAAAAATAAATGTTATTAAATCATAAAACGATCACAACATTAAAGGCGTGTTAAAATTGGTGATTTTTTTATGCCATATTTGGCGCGAGCTTGTTAAATATGCACAAGAAGCGTTAAACAATCAAAATTACGAATAATCCGATGAAATCACTCATGCACTGTTAAATTGTATGAATGTATAAAAATGTGCATATTCACGTATATACCCAAACAAATTCTTAGACTGATGTTATATCGATATCCCTTTTCGCATCGATAATCGCATTCGTAGCCCCCTATTGTGTTGCGACATTGTTCTTTGACAGTGTCACAATCATGTAGATTCTCAGCACACTCATTAACATCTCGCAAAAAATAAAAAATAAAAAAAAGTTAATTGTAACCATCACTTGTGCGTGTCCTAAATTTCCTAAGAAGCCAATAGTGGGGGATAGGAAATGGGGAGGAAGTAATTTAGAGCAACTTCACAGAGATCTCTTGTCTAATAAGTTGATTACAGAACCCAATTATCACAGCACAAGTGACAACGTTTCAAATACTTAATTAGGCCTACTTATTTTTTATGATTTCAAGAGTATATAATTGACTTATTTACCTTCACATGACAAAAGAATGGAATTATATTTGTAACCGGCAGGACAATTATTTCTGCTCTTTGCCTGACACTCATATCCGCCAATTTTATTGAGACAAAATTCGCGATCCCTATTGCAATAATCTAATCCTTCTGCACATTCGTTAATATCTGCATATAAAATTTGTATTATCAACAATAAAAATAAAAAAATTGAAAAAAATTGTGTAAATAAATAAACAAATGTAACAAATAATAACGAGGTAAGACATTGAACGAAACTGACCAAAGCAAGATTGCACGACAGGGTTAAACTTAAAACCAGGTGAACATTGAGTAGATGGACGTTCAATACACAAATAGGATCCGATGGTATTTTGACAATTGTGGGTTCGACGGTCACAAGCATCAACGTTTAATTTGCATTCATTGACGTCTGGAAAATCAAATGGCAAAACAGACGTGACATAGCATTGACAAAGTGCAATGAACTTAATTACCCCATTGTCATGTAAACCTACCGTCACAAGTTCTCGTTTCTGAATTGTAGTTGTAGCCACTTGGACACGCTCCAATACCGGAACCACCACTCGGGGCTCCATGTGGTCGTGGCACATGTGCTGGACTAAAAGTTGTTTTACCTGTGTCCAAAGCACGAGTGCGAGGATAGTCACGCGATCCATCTTCACTTAAGCAAAAGTAACTGCCTTCTGTATTTATACACTTTTGCAGGTCAGGATCGCACAAATGAAAACCAGAAACACATTCATCGATGTCTAAATTAGAAAAAAATTGGCAATTATACGAGTTTGTAAGATTAGAATTGAACTCAAAATTACCAACGCAAGATTTTAAATCTTTTTCCAATTGGTAGCCTGTCTGGCAACTGCATTCGATCGAATGCCCAGTGTCTTTACAGTGATGTTCGCATGGATTATTTGCTCCGCATCGTCCATCTTGGACTAAAGAAGATAAAATTATAACAATTAGAATTATAAAAGTATATTTTTGCTTTTTTTTCAATTCTGCATTGTGTAAACATATCAGGCAGCTCTAAACACCATTATAATGCATCAATAATACGCGCGTCTGCGATACATTCTTGTAGGACGCTTTGCTGCAATACTGCAAGGTACAGCAGAGATGCTTTTATAATGGCATTTGTCTGACTATGATTACCTTCATTATTTTCATTAACATCCGGTAAACTGATTCCACCACTGCTTAATTTGCTAATTTGACAACAATCAGCAAATCCTTCGTCCCATGGATACTCAAAGCCGAAAGTGGAAAATGAACACGATTCGCCTCGTGATCCAGTCATCAAACCAATTTTACAACTGTCACAGCAATCCTAATATTATAAATGGTGTATTAATTTAACCTCTACAGTTTAATTTTTTTAACATTTAAATTGAAAAATTAACACTATCTTATTTTAAAAATGACATATACTTAATTTAATGTGTAATTTGATGAATTTACGCTTTTTATATTGACAATTTCTGTTACACAAATAATCGCATTAAATAAATAAAGAAAAAGAAAGACAAATTACTTTACGGTATTCACCGCCAGGTAGAACTGATCTAAGACATTCGTGGCCGTCCATGGCATCCACTTTGCCCAACTCACACATAGCAATTCGCGAAGACCGCAAACAACAAATGCTGGCGGTGACCAGACACGGTGTTTGCAAATCAACCGGAATCCCACTGACCGGTGGCGAAACTGCAACTTCGCAAGGTCGTTTCTCATCTGCCCACGACATTCCGAGTGCACAACACTGAGTAAACATTGATTCGAGGCTGTTACTGCCCGTAGAACGAATTTTTATGCTTCGAACTTGTTTTAATAACAGCTCAGATCTGAGTGATGCTAAAATTACATTTAAGAAAAAAATTATTGTAGTAAACAGTGTATAATTTTCTTGATAAATCTTACGCAATAACTAAGCAGATTACATAAATGTTTGTAGCTATTTATGTAAATAAGATTCAAATCTCTAAATTCCTCCATAAATTAAACCCTTGTTACATTTTTTTCTTGTTTTCTCATTATGTCAATAAATGACTTAATTTTATTCAACAAAAGAACTTTAGATTGCAATGAAACTGAACTGGCATCTGGGTGCATGCTTTTCATCTCTTTTTTTTCCCCACCCCAACATTAATGATCTTGTTTCAATGTGTCCAATTGACACTAAAGAAGTGTTTCAGTCATAAATCAATCACATTAAATAGAAACAATGGCTTCTTTAATTATTTCTGTAATGTATGAATCGAAAATAATTTAATACATAAAAAAAGTGTACTAAAAAAACGAGAAAAATTCTTTAGTGTAACCCGACGTCCAATCAAATACTTTAGAATTTCAGAAATCTTTTTGCTCAGATTATCGTAATTATTTTGCACCCCGTTAAATATAATCTCTAAAGTTCAAAAAACGATTTCCTTATTTTTGTGCGCGATAATGACAGTTGTGTAAACAAAACTCTAAAAGCGATATTGAAGTGGGTCTAGTCATTCCAAAATTACGGTTACAAAAAACTAACTAGTGTCTGTGACTGTCTGTGGGGTCTCAGATGGGGTCAGACGATTTCATGCATAATTATACCAACCGGAAAGTGTAATTGGAGAAAGCCCTAACTAGATTAATAGAAGGCTTGAAATTATGTGAATGAAAACAGTTTTTTTCAGAGGAAGGAAAATAAAATTGCATTATTAAAAAAGAATAAAAGTTTTCTTTGAGGTGTAAAATTAGATCATTATATTAACGATGAATTCGGCACGAGGAAATTTTGATATCAGACTTTTTTCCCATATTTCAAAGATCAAAGTATTTTAGCTGATAAACGAGATTAAATGCATTCACTTTTTCGACTAAAAATTCATTCATTAATCTAAATCTTATAACCTCCACTACATTAATGACCTCTCGACAATCTTATCTTATTGAGTACACGGTAAATTCTTTCATATAAACAAACGATAATCTGAAAGCGTTAATTGTTTTTAAAATAAAAAGAGAAATTTCATTTTTCCCAAAACGTGTAACCAATTTACTCATCGGCCGGAACGCAAGTTACCAAATTTATTTCAAAGTTCAAGGCTAAAAATTTTCTTTCTAAAAGCATGGTTTCCTAATTTCCACCACGTTTCATCAATAATGACCCGCTTCACTCTTTCTATATTTAAAAAATTCCACTGTGCAAAATTGTTATGCAATGCCGTAATACAAATAAAATATTGTGTTAAAAACTTACCAAAACAACTGTTGACTAGAATTATCCCAAGAAAAAATAATTGCTTGAATCCAATAAAACAATGCATTGTCGATTTTTTCCTTAGAATCAAAAATGAATCCTCTCTCTTGTAACGCAGTGAATGGTTGATGGTTAAATTAATTGTGAAAGTGCTCGTCGTACTACACACATAACTTGATGAAGCACTTGGTAATTACGTCTCGTCTGCCAAATTTCGCATCCTATGAAAAAGATGAGCTTTTGAACCTATGACGTCACAGCGACAACTTACTCGCGATAACTCTACTTAACTTCGATTACAAACTGTTTCTGCCATCGATTACTGAAAAAATTTAGAGCTGTTTTCTCGGTAATAATATAAATTCCAAGCAAATGTAAATGAGGGCATAAAATTCAAAATTATGATAAATTTACGTATTTTGTCGTCTGCTTTAATGCGCGCATTGACCAATCACATTCTTTTTAATTCTACCAATCAGATTCCGGTAGTAGACAATTTTTTTAAAGAGTCTATTTATATTTCCCTATTAACTATTACTTAATTTCAACAACAATTTATTCTCAAACGTAAAATTCGTAAATATACATTACAAACAAAATATTGCTTTTATTACTGTTGACATTTTTTTTTACAATATATTTTCTGAATTGAATTATTAAAAAAATGTACTTGCATGTGTCAAGATTTGTTATAAGTAATGTCTTTTGAGCTGTTGATTAACAAACACTGATGATAAAACAAACAATAATAATAATCTAATATATAATAAATTCAATAAATCATGTTTAAGGAACTATCCTTTGTCAAAAAAAAAGGGAAAATATTATTTACAAGTTATAAATTTTAACAATTCATCAAATATAACTCCGTAATTGTAAAACAAAACCTTCAGACATATTAATAATTAACCAAATAGATGTGTATCACGATTTTGCTCGTTGAAAAAATAACTATAAAATAAATTTTTTCATTAAAATCATTGAAAAAATTTTAAATGTTACAAAATTTCTTACTTTTAAATAATTTTTAAATATTTTTGAGTCAGATTTCAAGGCGAGACAGTACTCTTGGATTAACTGCGGCGGCAGATCCAATGTAGGCAAATATTCCATTTGCAAAAACCGAACAAAATCATCGCCCTAAACAAAACATCACAATTTATAATCACATCAGTAACCATTACACAAAACTTACCTTTTTGTCTAAAATAGTTTTCAGACAGAGTGCACTCTCAAACAATGCCTAAAAATTAAATCATAACACGATTTTTTAATTACATAACAGTAAATGTAAACGGAAAATAAATTCATCAAACCTGAGTTGTCTGTGCATCCGACAAATCAAATGTTTCTTTCATTGGCGCCAAGAAACAAGCCGGAACAACATTTTTGTACATAAATCCTTCAAAACCAATTAAGCCTTCGTTCCCACCTGCGAAAAAATAAAAAAATTAGTTATACAAGTTCACGTCAAAATTTTTTATTTAAAGTACTTACCCCACAATTCAACTAACTTCCTCAAAATGTTGAAGCACGTCTTTTGAGCCTAAATGAAATTTAATAATAATTAATAAGCAAACAAAATTCAAACGATCAAACTTACAACTGGATCAGGAAAATTCACAACTCCATGAATAATTGTTAATAAAATTTCTTGGACGTTTCCAGCATCTTGAGATGCAATTACATCATCGACTCCGTTCGTCAGTATGGCGGAAATAAAAAGAAAATAACTTCTCTGAAGGGTTTGTTTATCACGAACTGCATGCTGATCACTTTCATCAATCGGCTGGGTTAGTGCGTTGAAAATTACTCTGACCAACGGCATAAAAATTCTTTGCAGAAACGGCACGATTTCTTTCTGAAATACCCAAGAAAGCTACAACACTGAGTCATATATCCGTCTCAAACCAAAGTAAAAGACAAAAACCCAAAAGAATAAAATAAAAGAATCACACTTTCTACTTCTAATAATTAGCAAATCCAATATTAACCTTAAACTTGGAGATAATCTGGTTAATGAGAGGAATGAATTCTTGAATACTGCGAATATCAGATTGCTTTAATAATCGTTCAGCTGCTGCAGGAATGTATGGAAGAATTTCCTCTTCGAGACAAACAACCATCCGATGTAAAAACTGTCTAATGGCAGATTGCAAAACTGCTTGCTGATGAGGAATCTTAAAAGAAAGGATGCAAAATTAACTTACTTCCAAGTAACTTCCACGTGAAGTAACTTACTTCCAAGGCAGGCAAGAATACTTGCAAAGTATTCAAATATGCTTGTACACAACCACAAGATTTCATAGTTTGTTGATTAGAAAAGGCCTTACTAGTACGACTAAAGAAAAAAAATTCTCTTAGATCATGTTTAATCAGTTTAATTTTTAATTCAATTACCTAGTAACAGCCATCGCATGTGACAAAAATTCGGCTAAGTGTGCTTGAGTTTGTCGATCAGTTTCTACAGCCAATCGTTCTAGATTTTCTGTAAATTTTTCCATTACAGGCAGAAGGAGGTCCTTCATAAACATTTGTTTCTCCTGTGACTCGTAATTACTAGACACAATCAGAACAGCAGCTGTTTCGTACAAAAACAACTGATCGTCTGGACTAGGAATGAGCAAGTGGTTATCAATGGAAGGAGAAATAATCAAAAGGTCCTGCAGGCGTCTCAAAATATCCGATGTGTAATGTTGCATGTGGACTCTTAATAAGAAAGCACAAAATTTTAGAATTATGTTTAAGTTTAAACAGAAAATAAAACTTTGGTCACATACTTGAGACTCTTGATGAACCTGGAAAATAGATAAGCTGTGCGACTGACAACTGTTCCATTTGAGTGGTGTAGACCTCGATGATCCAGAAACGCCGACTGAAAATAATATTTAAAAATTTTAAATTTTTTTATGTTATTGAAAGTTGGAAAAATATATTTACCAAGACATCCAGAATGTGCTGAGGTTCGTAATTGAAAAACTTTTCGTAACGAGTTATTGTTTCAAAAAATTGTAAAGTTACAGCATAGTGAGTATGTTGACTAACGTTGCTTGTTACCAACTAATATCACAACAAAAATCAATAAAATAATAAAAACAAGTTAATCAATCTTTACCAGCGCCATCATTTCTTGCATGGCAGTCACTTTTGTTTCTGATCCATTAAAATGATTTCCATGTGAAGCCTAGAAACAAATTAATAAATAAGAGGAATTTCTAGAAAGATTTATTTTTAACTTACCGGAATGGCTTCTCCTAGAAGATACAAAAATGCAATAGCAGATTCAACATCTTCAAAACTGCAAGACTGCCAATTTTGAAGTGTGGTTCGAACAAATTGCAGAACCCAAAGAAGAACCAACTCTCGGCTCTGAAACGATAAATCAAATTAATTCTCATTACAGCAACAACATCGCTATTACTTACCACTTGAGCTAAGTTATCAAACAAAACTTTCAATTGTTTTCTGTATTCCTGAAAAGCTACTTCGTCTTCTCCCTGCAAAGTAATTTCGGAATAAAATCAGAAACAAAACAGAATTTTATACTGTTACCTCATTAACGAAGTTATATGACTTGTCATACTTGTATTTTTGAATTACTATATTAATCGTATGCTGGAAAGCAAACAAATGTAAATAGATAATAAATATTTTATTGTAATTTTAATTACTTCTATATTAGCAATCTGCGGATGTTTCAAGTTTGAAGTTTGTTTCAACATTTGTATGTAGTCCCGTATAAAGTCAATAACTGCTAAGGAGACATCGTCATATTCGTTTGCTAAAAATTTCAGAGCTAACGATATCTTTTCTTCGACGGATTGTTGAGTCACATTAGCATTTAAAATGTCGCCGGCTTTAAACAATCTAAAAATTATAACAATTAAAATATAATCAACTAACACATCTTAACTTAAAAGAGCTTACTTTTGCCAACTTAAAACTAAATTGCATCCAATTCCATTAATAAGTTTAGCCAATTTTGCATTGAAGTCAGAATCATCTTCCCTCTAATAAGAAAAAAATAAAATTTCAAATTAATAAATCATCTTTAAGAAAGAAGAAAACTAGCAAATCAACAATTTACATTTGAGCCATTTTCTAAAATCCCAGCAGTCTTAAAAACAGTCATAAAAGAATTAACCAACTTCGTTTTAGCAACTGGATCCATCCCTTTCGAAACAATTTCGTGTACACAATCGCATGCTGCTTCACGAAGAGTTCGATTAGACAAAAACCGAAGCAAAACATTCACGAACTGATCATTAGCGATCAAATTTATGTCAATCCAAGAAACAAAGGCTCCTACGACGGCTAAGCATTGACAGGTCAGTTCTGGATTTGTAGTTTCATAAGTGGTCTGAAACATTCAATTAATAATTTAAGTAAATTTTAAAACATAAATCCAAAAACATAACTAAAATTTACTCACAATAATCGTATACCAAGAATTAACTAAAGAAGGCAAGCACAATTCCCTCATTTGATCTTTGAGCAATGTATTTCGTTCAATCTCCTAAAAATAAAAAATGAAAAAATAAAAATATAAATAAATTGTCTTTGAAATTAAAAAAAAATTGTACCTTTGCAGAGTGAACAATTTCCCGATCAACCACTTCACTATCAATTGCCATTAAAATCCGTAAATAAACATCAACTGCCCTGGGACCAAATTTAAGGGTTTGTAATACATCAGAAAAAAACATTGGCCATTTGTGGGGATAATCCATGAGAAACATGAGAGCTAAAATTTGTGCTATTTTATTCTTCACAAACGATTTTTCTGACTTATCAGCATTGACCTTCATTTGGAAATTTTTTTTTTATTACTATTAAAAATCAAGTTCACATTTAGGAGTTTTTCTCATTATTTGTTACCTCAATCCATCGCAGCAAGAATTCTCGAAGATACCGTTGTTGTGCAGTATCAGCTCGTTCATAACTAAAAAATAATTACGTAACATTAACAATGCGTTCGTTTATTTTGCAACTAATAAAATTATTTACCGTGTTTTAACAAACTGTTCTATAACTTGAAAATAAAAGAATTTAACTTGGTCCTCATTACTGAAAGTTTGAAAAAAAGAAATTAAAAATCGTAAATTAATTTTAAATACAAATAACCTTACCTGTAACACCCAGACGACAAGGCCGAAATGCACAGCTGCCAACCATTTTCAGCCGCTTTAAGGCTTTCAAAATATTGTAGAGCCTGGAATTGTAGTTTTAAAACAAAAGTAAGTTTATTGGCAAATTCAGAAGAAAAAAAAAAAACCAAAGTATTTTATAAAAAAAAAATTCTTACCCGTGCCTGCTCTTCAGGTGACGCTCGAGGCCCTAGGCCCTGCAATGCCACACAGTCCATCGGAACGTAGGCATGGTTAAATGAACTATGTAAAATAGTCTCCATGAGTATAAATAAAACCTAAACTATCGTAATCCTATTTTAGTGGTTTTGATAGCTCGTACCAAAAAACTTTTTAAAAAAAAAAAGAAATAAAAATTAATTTATGCCGAAAACCAACTAATGTTTTAAGATCTTTTAAAGAATTTGTTCAGAAATGTGAAAAAAAACATATAATAAAGAGAGGTTTTCGCCAACGTGGATCACAGAGTAACAGTTATAAACATAGCCATATTGGCCATGTGCTTAATGAATGATAACAAACTCTGCAATGTTTTACTTTTCTGTCGTGTCAATTTCAATTGATAATTGTTTTATGGGTTTGTATCCATAAATGTAGTTAAGAAAACGTTTCAATTTCAACAAAAATATAATTGGAGAGGTTTAAGACGACTCACCAGGCCACGTTATCTTGCGTCATACCGCGATGCTGCCATTAAACCACTGTGCTTGTCCCTTGCATCAGATTGGTCGGATTGGTTGAAGTCCAAGCCACCTGAGCGAAGTATAGCGTGGAGCGTTGACACTTATATCGATAAAATATCGAAGACCGGCGATATTTTTACAAAAATTAATTTAGTTTTAACGTCAAAAATTTATGAAATTATTAAAATAAAATATGTATTTATTAATAAAAGATTTTTCCCAGTCAAACTTCAAAATAGCTAAATATTTTCAAGTTATTTAAAAATAAAATTGTTAAACTTAATTTTAACCTATCAATAATGTTAATTTAATAATTTAATATTAATATTAATTTAAAATAACATAAAATTATTTTTAAAAGTCTTTTTTCCTCGCTTTTTTCGGATTTTGTTTTTTCTGCAGTATTTAACTTCCGGTACGTGACGCATGTTCAGACCGGTCCTATTCCTATCGTCGTCGGCGACCTATTCTGCTCCTCCATTTTCTTTTCTTGTCGAGGAAATTGACGATGAAAGCAACTGGGAATGTAAGATATTATTAGATCGTTTTTATGAGTATTTTTATTATTTATAATGTACTTTTGTACGACTAATTGCTCTCGATTGTACTGATTGAACTTAATTTAATGCGAAATACAATATTTTGTTAACAACCATGTCGACACGTGTTGGTTGATCCCGCCATGTTAAAATACTTAAAGAGAAAAAATTCTTTTAAAACTAATCCTTTATTTCTTCTGTTGGATCTTTCAGTTGCGAGAATATAAAGTAATAGGCAGAAAGGTGCCTACAAACAAGGATGAGAATCCATCTTTATATCGGATGAGGATTTTTGCACCGGACAAAATCGTAGCGAAATCGAGATTTTGGTATTTTGCAAGAGTTTTAAAGAAATTGAAGAAAACCAAGGGTGAAATTGTTTGCTGCTCGCTTGTGTGCGAAAAGAAGCCACTGAAGGTCAAGAATTTCGGTATCTGGATAAGGTACGACAGTCGGTCCGGTACTCACAACATGTACCGCGAGTACCGCGACTTGACTGTCGCCGGTGCTGTCACGCAATGCTGTAAGTTTCTCGTGATTTTTGCTTATATAATCGCACTTTTCCCTTAATTCGCTTTTTTAAAATGAAAAATCGAAATAGAAAACAGTGCAAGAAAAAAGTTGACTTGTCGCGTTCGTGCATTCATTTCTTGATGTACGAATTGAACTTCAAGTTTCGACAA
>JAQIXT010002324.1:0-11281 GCA_034700445.1 Stenotaenia linearis | reverse complement strand
AACGATGTCAAGGAATGTTCAAAGAATCTCAAAGGGGCGTGGTGGTATGACCATTGTTATCACTCGAGTCTTAACGGTGAATACCTGATGGGAAAAAACGAAAAAGATGGCAGGGGTGTCAGCTGGTCAAGTTGGCTCGGGAATAGTTATTCTCTTAAACGAACCGAAATGAAAGTGAGACCGATCAATTTCTCACCTCACTGGACGTTCAAACAAGAATAAGAAACTTTAATTTTGTAATATTAAAAAAGTAAATAAATTTTTGTGTTTTTCAATTCCATACGACATAAAATGCATTGTTAAATTATACAGAAAATCTTATTACTACAACAATTCCTCTTTGTTTTGGTGACCATGTAGACAACAAATTAAAAATTGTTAAATTTTAGTATTTCATTAAAATCACTCACAAAAAATACGCAAATTAATTATCTGTATTTAAAAACTTGATAAATAAAAAGTGGAAGTTTCGATATCCAAATGTCAAATGCAACTTAACCTCCAGTTAATCGAAGAGCTTATTTCCTGTTTTGTTAATAACTTGATAAAAGTTGATTATAACTTCAACAATCAGTCATTTACCAAAATGAATTTCTCTCAATTGTTTGCAACTTTTGTGTTTCTTTCAAACTTAATGTTTGGATACAATTCGTCATCTTTGCCTTCAAGCTGCGCAGAAATCGGATGGCAAGGTAAAAGCAGCAACTTAGAATTGTTTAATTAATATTTTATATTATTTTATAGACTTATCTAAGACTAGTTTCTAAGCCTTCGCATTCTTTTGTTCTGTAGTGTGTGTTATTTGTTTTAACAAGCACTCATTCTTGTCTGTATAACAAAGCCAGGTTTACACTGCATTCACACTGCTGTTGCAGTTGCAGCTGAACGGATACGCAGGCCAGTGCTATTCACACTGCGTTGCTGCTGGCTGCAATAAACAGCCAATGAGAATGCAGTGTGATCATTCATTTAATAATGGCAGACAACATTGACGAAGCACATCGTCCGCCATTTTCTCTTCGATGTCACGCGATAAAACCCTTGTCTTTGATTGGCTGTAAGCAGTGAATACAGTTGCTGTTGCTGCTCAAATGAAATCATTGCGTTATGAACAGCAACAGCAACTGCATTCACCTGCGCCAATGTACGGCACTTTTTTCCCCCCAAAATGCACTATGTTCTCACCTGCAACTGCAACAGCAGTGTGAATGTAGTGTGAACCTGGCTTAAGAGGTTTCTTAGCGACTGGAGGATTATAATATAATCAGTGTAATTTTAGATTTTACTCTGGCCTCATCTCACTTTTCTCTCTTTAAACTAATATAGGAAACTTTTCCTCTGGAATTTACACGATTTATCCGCGAAAATGGTTCAATCCAACCCCGTTCAAAGTCTACTGTGACATGGAAACCGACGGAGGGGGCTGGACTGTAAGACATCGAACCTTTTAACTCTCTTGATCCTAATTTTTATTGAAACCATTAGGTGTTTCAACGAAGAGCCGACTTTGAAATTCGGGACGGAGTTCGCGAAAACTTCACTCGAAATTGGGCCGATTACAAAAACGGATTCGGCGACTTGGAAAAGGAATTTTGGCTCGGCAATGAATTAATTTACATCTTAACGAACCAGGATAGGGTTCAACTTAGATTCGACTTAATGGCTTTCAATCGCAATACGAGTGTGGCCGAATACGAATATTTTCACGTGGCCAACGAAAACAAGAGATACAGCTTAACCGTATCTGGGTATCAAGGAGATGCAAGTAAGTGCGAACTAAACAAAAATTTATTACATAATCTTATTGATCAATTCTTATTTTCTCCAGGTGATAGTTTCGGTAGACATTCTGGTATATTCGTGACTTACGACAGAAATGATTTTCGTAATCGAACAAATGATTACAAAGGTGGTTGGTGGTATGATAACTTTTTTACCTCAAATCTCAACGGACTGTACTCCAAAGAAAGCAGTACGTCTAATCCCGAAACTGTTTCTTGGTACTTTTGGTTCGGAGGGTGGTTTCCACTGAAAAGAACCGAGATGAAAGTTCGTCCGGTCATAGACGAATACTACAAAACTTGTCACTTCCACGGCTGCACTATAAAACCTCACACCACTGGCATTTCCATCCCGGAATAACCTCAATTTTAATTGTAAGCGCAATAAAATCCACAAATGTAAGAAAAATTAAATATTGTATTCACCGATCACTAATAAATTACTATATTAAAAGATTTTTAGCTTATTCCATCTAAAACAATGGCAATCACATTCTAAATTTACTTATTCCTTGCACAACACTTCTTGGTTCTAAGGAAATGTTAATTAATGAATTGATGTTGATGTTACTAATTGTTGGGCAAAGTCTATCTCTGATAGAAACAAAATATTTGCTGATTTCACTATTTTGCAATCTTTCAGTAATTAAGGGTAATTAAGGATAAATTGTGATAATTTCATAACAGGTGTTAAGATTCCCTTCACAAATATATATAAATACAACGTCAAAAAAAATAAATTCACAACTCACTAGTGCATATTGCAACTACTGTATTCACAATGAAGTTGACTTTTGTGCTCTTCGTGACCGTGTTTCTTGGAGTCGTGACTCCCATTTCCGGCAAACTTTTGCCTTCGAGCTGCGCAGAACTTCTTGTTGAAGGTAAAAAAAAACCTTTTTTTCTCCGATGCAACACGTATAATTAACATTATATTTTTCATATCAGGACACACCAAATCTGGAGTTTATACAATCCACGCTCGAGCTTGGTACGGCGCATGCCACCCAATTAAAGTATACTGCGACATGGAAACCGATGGCGGTGGTTGGACGGTGAGAGACAATATGTTTTTCTACTCCCAATGTAAAAATAAACAATACAGTAATACAATTTTAAACACAATTTTTAAATTATTCCTTTAAAATGTCACAACTTTCAAATCAAATATCTTGTGAACCCACTGCATTCAAGGATAACTGAGTTGAGATTGAAAGTAAAGTTAGTAAAACCTAAAACAGGCCACTTTTGAATAATTGATGTATGAACTAAAGTTGTGACTTGAACTAAAGTTGTGACTTTTTAACGTAAACACCCTCTGTAATTAAATTTTTGTAAAAGTAATTTATATATTATAAAATCAAGACTTCGCAACAAAACTCTACAATTTTACCCAATTCGTTTTTGTATTTTCCAGGTATTTCAAAGAAGAGGTGATTACGAAATTAAGGAAAACTTCACTCGAGGTTGGAACGACTACCGAGATGGATTCGGGGCTGTAGAACGAGATTTCTGGTTGGGAAACGAGTATCTATATATACTTTCGAATCAAGACAGAGTCAATCTTAAGATTGATTTGGAGGACTTTGAGAACAACACGCGAGTGGCCAATTACCATTCTTTTCAGTTGGGCAACGACAATGAAAAATACAAATTAAACGTGTCTGGATTCCACGGAAATGTCAGTAAGTATAAATTGTGCAATAAATTTTTTCAAATTTTCATTTTACAATTTCAACAGACGACTCTTTAGCGTATCATAACGGCAGAGCATTTGCAACTTACGACAAAGACGATGAGAAAAACTGTGCTAAGCAAAGCAAAGGTGGATGGTGGTATCGCAGTTGTCATCTATCGAATCTCAATGGACTATACAGAAAAGGGAAGTATTCTGAGACTCCGAGTGACGGAATCGAGTGGATCAACTGGTTACCAAATTATTCTCTCAAAAGAGTTGAAATGAAAGTCCGCCCGATTAATTTCTCTCCTCATTGGACGTTCAAACAATAATATCAAAGATGACAAAAGTTTTTTCCAATGACTTTTCTAAATAATTAAGTAACCATTTTTAAAAATTGTAATTAATGATATTATGTAATGAATATATGAACTTGTACTCTACAACTGCAATAAATAGTAAAAAGTGAAAAAAGTTAATCCGCTCTGTTTTTGTTTACAATTGTTAATCATTTTACACATGCTCAAGTGAAACTCAATAATCTTGTGTTTATTTTAGTAATTGTGAGTTACTTGGACAAAAAACCAAATTTTTACTAAAAACCCATAACAAAATACACATTAAATGTATATCACATTTTATGTCGTAACACTTAATATTTTTTTCAAAAATAAAGCCATTCAGCATAAATGACTTACGAACTTATTCTCACAATTAGTCAGCAAAGTAATAAATTAACTGTCAACTGCATATTTAACCAATACAACTAAGAATTGATGACTTCGCAATTGATAACACCTAAACAAATACCAGTCGAAAGCTTCCAGTAGCCAGTTATTCATCAAAATGAATTTTGTACGTTGGTTTAGCATTTTTGCGTTTCTTACCAATTTTCTACTCGGACAGAGTTCCTCTTTTTCCCCTTCAAGTTGTGCAGAAACAGGATGGTATGGTAAGCGAATACAATTGCAAACTGCAACCTCTAGCAACTTTCTAGTCATAGTGATTTTAATAAACTTACTTCACTTTGAAGCCTATTTTCTCAAAACAGAATACAGTTATATCAAAATCACAAGTTTAACATTGAAACACATTTATTTGCTACAAATTAATGAAACAAGATTCATAAATTCGTCATTTCTTAATTACAAAAATCCTCTTAGAAAAAAAGTATATCAAAATTTACGACTGGGGAAAATTTTCACGTGGCTAACGAAAAGAGTCAACACAAAAGAGTCAATACTTCTCGACCATATCTGGATACCACGAAAATGCAGGTAAGTGCAAACTGAATAGAAATTTATTACAAAATCTTACTGATTTACCAATCAGACATTAAATTGTTATATACTTATCAAATCTGTGTCTAACGAAAAAAGTAAATACAACTTAAAAGTGTTAGGTTACCATGGAGAAGTGAGATGAAAATGTGTCCAATCGTAGACGATTACTAACAAACTTGTCAATTCCACGACTGGGGTGCAAAGTATTGCAATAAGCATTACCAATAATATTTGTAAATACAATAAAGCAAAAAAGCAAATATAAGTTAAAAATATATTTATTAATTTTTTATAAATTAATTATCAAACCAACCTGTTTTTCTTCTCATTAATAGGAAGTAATGAGCAATTTATTGGCAACTAAGGAAATATTAATTAATTTAAAAATTTCTAAGAAGGAAATGCGATTTGAATTTCCTTCACGAGAAGGAGAAATACATCATAAATTTGAGAGTATTAATACTGCATATTGAACCGTTCCCACTAACTGATAACAGCTTTATAAGTTACCAGTCGAATCTCCCAACAGCCAGTTATTCATCAAAATGAATTTCGTCCATTGGTTTAGCACTTTTGCGTTTCTTCCAATTTTCTGCTCGGACAGAGTTCCTCATTTCCCTTCAAGTTGTGCGGAAATAGGCTGGCACGGTAAGCGAATACAATTGCAAATTACAACCCTTAGCAACTTTCTAGTCGTAGTCATTTTAATTCTCAAAACAGAATAGAGTTGTAACAAAATCATAAGTACCACCTAAAAGCTCATTTACTTGCTGCAAACTAGTGAAAAAAGATTCATCATTTCTTAATTGCAAGAACCCTTTCAACAAAACAAAGAAGGAAAGAAGTATAACACAATTTATAATATAATAAATCGTTGTAGGAAACTTTTCATCCGGAGTCTATACGATTTATCCGCGAAAATGGTTCGATCCAACCCCGTTCAAGGTCTACTGCGACATGGAAACCGATGGTGGCGGCTGGACTGTGAGTCAACAAACCTTTCGACCCTTTTAATCTTAATTTTTGTTGAAACCATTAGGTATTTCAACGAAGAGCCGATTTTGAAATTGGGGATGGAGTTCGTGAAAACTTCACCCGAAATTGGGCAGATTACAAAAATGGATTCGGAGACTTGAAAAAGGAATTTTGGTTAGGCAACGATAATCTGTTCATCTTAACGAATCAGGACAGGGTCCAACTTCGAGTTGACTTGGTGGCTTTTAATGGCAACACGAGTGTGGCTGAATATGAATATTTCCATGTGGCCAACGAAAAGAGGAAATACAACTTAACTGTATCTGGATATCAAGGAGATGCAGGTAAATGCGAACTGAATAAAAATTTATTACAAAAGCGTATTAATTCTTATTTTCTCTAGGTGACAGTTTGAGTGCACATTCTGGTATATTCGTGACTTACGACAAAAATGATTTCCATAATCGGGCAAGTCATCATAAAGGTGGTTGGTGGTATGACAGTTTGAGTTGTTGTACCTCACATCTTAACGGACTGTACTCCAAAGAAAGTACGTCTGATTCCCAAACAGTTTCTTGGTTCTATTGGTTCGGAGGGTATTTCCCATTGAAAAGAACCGAGATGAAAGTTCGTCCGATCATAGACGAATACTACAAAACTTGTCACTTCCACGGCTGTGCTACAAAACCTGTTAACACAGACATTTCTGTCTTAGATTAACCTCAATTTTAATTGTAAAGCGCAATAAAATCCACTAAATGTAAGAAAAATGCAAATAAAAATTGAATATTATATTCACTGATTACTTATAAATTACTACGGTATATTAAAAGATTTTTAGCTTATCCCATCAAAAGCAATGGAACTGGAAACCATCTTGCTTCAGTCTACGCTCATTATTCTGTATAATTCATTTAGAAGTGATTCTTTATCAATCACGTTCTAAATTTACACATTACTCACACATCTGCATTTCTAGTTTCTAGAATATTAATTAATTAATTATTTCCGGAAATGATAGCAAACAATTCGAATTTCCTTTCTCGATGAACAAACCCTTTAGTAATGAGTGTATCAATATTTCATGACATTTTCACAGCATAAAAATAGCGAAAAACAACATGAATCTCATCTTATTGCCTACCATTATTGCGTTTCTCTCAACTACAATCGTCGGATCAAACTTGAAACCTTCGAGCTGTGCTGAATTACTCGTACAAGGTAAATCAAATAGAGATTTATAAGTCAGATTTATAATTAATATGGAATTTATAAGTTATAAGACATAAGTTTTGTTCTCCGCAAACTCTATTATAGGAAACAAAAAATCTGGACTATACACAGTCCACGCTCGAGCTTGGTATGGCGCATGCGCTTTTAAAGTTTACTGCGACATGGACACTGATGGCGGCGGTTGGACGGTAAGTAAGAAACTCTAAATAATTAATAAATTGTTAATAAATATTAGATAAATTGGGATTTAACAAACAACTTCGCAAGTTTTTAGCGATTTTTGTTATTTCCCAAGAAAATCTGAACCGTTTCGTGAATTTTCCAGTTATTTCAACGAAGAGGCGATTACGAAATCCAGGAAAACTTCACCCGAGATTGGAACGACTACCGAGATGGATTCGGGAATCTGGAACGAGATTTCTGGTTGGGGAACGAGTACATCTATATCCTTTCGAACCAAGATCGGACCGCCCTCAGAATCGAGTTGGAGGACTTTGAAAACAATTCGCGAGTGGCCCAATACCACTATTTTCACATAAGTAACGAAACTGAAAACTACAAATTAGACTATTCTGGTTACCATGGAAACGCTAGTAATTTTTTCAAACACTTAAAATTTTTCGAATTTTTCAAATTTTTTTAAAATTGTGTTTATATTTCACTTAGACGATGCTCTAGGAGTCCACAACGGCAAAGAATTCTCAACTTACGATAAAGACAACGCCAAAACCTGCGCGAAACAGTGCAAGGGTGGATGGTGGTATCATGAATGTTACGAAGCTAATCTCAATGGGATGTACAAAAGAGGAGCGGTTACTCCACCTCCGTGGGATGCAATCGAATGGCACAAATGGTTACCAAATTATTCTCTCAAAAAAGTCGAGATGAAAGTCAGGCCGGTTAATTTCTCACCACACTGTACATTCAGTGGTAAATAACTTTATAATAAAAGCAAAGACTCTATAACATGTTCTGTTAATCAAGAAAAATCATGTAATATAAGATAATTAACTAATAGTTGACTTTCTAATTTAATTATTTCAACATTTAATGTTAAATTAACATAAATATAAAAAATATGAAATATTAAAATTCATTTATTTATCACAAACAAATTTCTTATTTCCGTGGAGTATTGTGCAATTTCTAATTAAGGAACTAAGATCTTATAAACTCTTAACAGGAATTGATAACCAAGATTTGAATTTCCTTCTTAAAAAGGAAATACAGAATAAAAGTAAAGAAATGACCAAAAACAGTTCATAGCTCAACATGAATTGCTTTTCGTTGCTTCCGATCATCACTTTACTCTCAACTGCAACAGTTGGATCAAACTTGAAGCCATCGAGCTGTGCGGAACTACTCTTTGAAGGTAAACTAAACATTTTAATTAATAAATAACATTTGGTTGCATCATTGCATTTGTTTGCTTATGTATCACCAATAGGTGTAAAAACACCTTTAATTTTTCAATGTAGCTGTTAAATTTTTGCCATTTATTAATAAATGTATTCAACATTTATATTATCTACTCAGGAAAAACAAAATCCGGAGTATATACAATCCATTCCAGACCTTGGTATGGCGCATGCCCAGTTAAAGTCTACTGCGACATGGAGACTGACGGCGGTGGTTGGACGGTAAGAGATAAATGATATTACAACTGGATTGGCGATTGTTAAGATTGATATCTTAATACAAGATGATTTCTCTAGTTATTTCATAGAAGAGACGATTATGAAATTCAGGAAAACTTCACTCGAGAATGGGACGACTACCGAGACGGCTTCGGGAGTGTCGAACGAGACTTCTGGCTGGGAAACGAGAATCTTTACATCTTAACGAACCAGGACCGAGTCGCACTTCGCTTGGATTTGGAGGATTTTGAAAACAACACGCGAATGGCCCAATACGAATATTTTCACATAAGTAACGAAGTTGAATATAACCGAATACCACGGAAATGCCGGTAAATATCAGTTGAGGAATTCATTTCTGTTTTCATTTTCATTATATTTATTATTTCAATTAGGAAATAGTTTAAAATATCACAACGGTATGAAATTTGCAACTTATGATAAAGATAACGAAAAAAAGTGTGCCAATCAGAATCATGGAGGATTATGGTTCCTGAACTGTCAGCATACAAATCCCAATGGATTATACAGAAGAGGAAAGTACTCAGGGTACAGAAGTGGGGTTGAATGGTATCACTGGTTATCAAATTATTCCTTAAAACGATTTGAGATGAAAGTCCGGCCAATTAATTTTAAATCTCGTTGGCCGTTCAAAGAATAATATCAAAGAAAAGGAAGAATATGAAATCATTAATTGTAATTAATTATAATAAAGTAATAAATTGTTGCAAAAATTGTAAAAAAATCATTCCTACCTAATTGATTGATTAGCAGACACAATTTTGATGAGATAAGAGATAAAGTTAAGTCGATTAATACGTCAATTCATTCCAAAGTAATTAACTCAATAACAACCGTATAAATACCAGCAAATCAGACAAATTTCACTCTACGTCAATAAAATCAAAATGGAGACACCGAATTCCACTTTCTCATTCATAGTATTAGCATTTCTGACTTTAGTCAACCTCAGTGCAGCGGAACTCTACCCTTCAAGTTGTGCGGAACTTCTAGTCGAAGGTAAATACGCTTGACAGTGAAGCCTTCTACTGAGGAGAATGAACCGGCTAGTCACGTCACTATAAATCTGCCAAATTAATTAAATAGCACAGGCTATTGGAGGTAGAGAGATACTAAATAGTCATCTATTAATTGTTTGAAGTTGCTTTTCCATGGTAGGAGTCGGACAGATCGCCCAATCTGTCTGACTCCTACTGTACAACAGCAACTTCAAGCAACAATATCATTTTCTCTATTTGCCATTGCAAATTTCTACTTTAGCATTGTAATACAATGATATTCCTCTACTTATAAAAAAAAAATCGACCAAATTCGTGAGTGTCTTATTCATGTGGTCCCCTTGTAAGTATGCATTGCTTTGAGCTGTTTACTGGGCTTAAATGAAAGTATGAAATCTCAACTCCTTTTCCAAACAGGTAATACTAAATCAGGACTATACACTATCCAGCCGCGAGCATGGTTCGGTGAATGCAAGTTCAAAGTCTACTGCGACATGGAAATGGAAGGAGGTGGATGGACGGTATTTCAAAAACGAGACGACTACGAGATCCACGAGAACTTCTACCGCAACTGGAGGGACTACAAAGAAGGATTTGGTGATTTGGAAAAGGAATTTTGGTTGGGAAACGACAAAATCTTTGTTTTGAGCAACCAAGACCGAGTTTCCATTCGTATCGAGCTCGAGGACTTCGAGGAAAACACGAGATTCGCTGAATACGAAAACTTTCAGATGACGAACGAAATTAATAACTACAGTTTTAACGTTTCTGGGTACAAAGGAAATGCTGGTAAGAAAAAAAAAATTTTTTTTTTAAATTTTAAAAATAAATTTTTTTTGTTATCAGGTAATGCTTTTTATCAACACAGTGGCAAAGCTTTCGTAACGTTTGATAAAAATGATGTCAATGAGTGTTCACGGAGGACAAAAGGTGGTTGGTGGTACCATAATTGCCATCACGCTAATCTTAACGGATTATATCTGAGAGGTGCTAACACGACCTACGCTGTAGGAATTAACTGGGGACAGTGGCTCGGAAATAACTATTCGCTCAAAAGAACCGAAATGAAGGTACGACCGGCGAATTTCGCACCTCACTGGACCTTCAAGCGAGAATAATACTAATTTGTTGTTATAATTAAGGGAAAATAAATTTATTTATTACAAAATTCGTAAATGTTTGATTTTTCATTTTTTAAAAGTCACGCAACCCATTGCATAGAATTAACCAACATTGGGTTGCGTGACTTTTTAGTCATCAAAAATCCCAACTAAAAAATTGTTGAATCAAACAATAATTTGTTTATTTTAAATATAATATAATAATATATTAAAACGAACTATATATTTAGTCAAAACAACCAAATTATTATTTGCTTCAAGTGCCATTTTTTTCAGTGTTATCAGTACTCGATAAAAAATGGTATCAGATGACGCAATGGGAATACCAAATGATAAAAATCTGTCCTTCCGTATACATTTCCAATTAATCAATAATAATAAATAATATTGTAATCCTTCAGTACAATAAATTCACTTATTACTATGTTCTTAACTGATCTGTTTAATGTGTGAATTTAATTCACGCAACCCATTGCGTAGAGTTAACGTTGAGTCGGTTGCGTGACTTTTTGATCACTGGGATTTGGTGTTTGGATGCTTTTTCTTGGAATTGT